>NW_021032149.1:43677-71795 GCF_004153795.1 Camellia sinensis | reverse complement strand
CTAATACCCAGAAGGGAGGAAGGAAGAAACAATCCCCGAAGTCCCTCAACACACCAGGAGCGGAAGGCACTCTCACCGACCTTCCAGGGAGGCGACGAGAGGAGCCGAGATGAGAGGAGTCCCGAAGAACGTATCACACGAAGGATCCAGAACCCAAAGAACATCGGCATGTTCAAGGGCAGGCGCTCTGCTTTGACACAACACTGGAGAGAGAGATCAAAACGAGCCCACCACGAGGCCGAAAGTAGTGTGCCGAAGAGATTGAAGTCATGAGATAGGCGAGCTCCAGGGAGGAGTAAAGAAGACTGAGAGATTACCTCAAGAGGAAACAACAGAATGCTGAAGCCGAGGTAACTTCCCCGGTTAAGCCAAAGACACCATTCTCGGTAGAAATGGACAAATTTGAAGCACCAAGAGATCAGTATGCCGAGGTTCCAAATATATTGATGGTAAGTCAGATCCCAACTTCCACGTTGGGCTATACCTGAATTCAATGGCATTATATAGTGAGAACGAGCCGTTGCTCTGCAAGTATTCCCCTCGTCCTTTGGAAAATTGCATCAGATTGGTTCCTAAACTACCGAAGGGAAGCGTAAAGACTTGGGAAGGCCTGGCCGAGATGTTTGTGGCCAGGTTTGTGACAAATAAACTACAACCCTTGAGGGTCGACGCACTGATGGCTTTAAAAATCACCAAGGATGAAGGCTTAGGGCTACGCAAAAGGTACTACGAGGTGTTCATCGAATACCCGAATGCAACCAAGAGGTGACAGTCGTGTCTTTCAAGAATGGCCTGAAAGATGACTGCCCACTACAGAAGTCTTTGGCAATGACATTGCCAAAAAGCATGGAAGAACTCATGGCAAGAATTGAGAAGTACGCCAGAGCCGAGGAGGATGCATCGAGAAACAAAGAGACAAAGCAGGAGAAAGGGACGGCTCGCTGAAGCGAAGCCGAGGCAACAATGGACCAACCAAACAAGAAACGGAATTGAGAGCTAAACAGGCAGTGACGACTATATTCCGAGTCCTGATCCACAAAGTCTTGGATCAAATACGAAACCAACCCTATTTTAGAGGACCGACAAGAACACCAAGGGAATTTATGGAAGAAACGTCGGTAGGCGTTGTGCTTACACAATGAAGAAGGGCACCAACTCAAGCTGCAGAGCCGTAAAAGCACACTTAAAAGATTTGGTAAGGCAAGGACATCTGAGGGACCTTGTTGATGAGGCCAGGACTAGAGAAGAACAGGCAAGATTGCCTCAAGCACCAGCAGCTCCGCCTCCTTAGCTCAGCAACCACAGTTAGGAGACCAATCTCTCTCCTACAACGAAGTCCATAGTGACATGCTCCCACTTCCACTCGGCAATAGGCAAGGGTTGCAACAAACCCGCTGGCCTCTGATGCTCGGCCTTCAATTGCTGGCAAGTAAGGCACTTCGATACGAAAACGGCCACATCTCTCTTCATACCTCGCCACCAAAACTGGCGACCTTATATAGTGGGAACGAGCCGTTGCTCTGCAAAGTATTTCCCTCATCCCTTGGGGAAATTGCATCAGATTGGTTCCATAAACTACCGAAGGGAAGCGTAAAGACTTGGGAAGGCCTGGCCGAGATGTTTGTGGCCAGGTTTGTGACGAACAAACTACAACCCTTGAGGGTCGACGCACTGATGGCTTTAAAAATCACCAAGGATGAAGGCCTTAGGGCCTACGCAAAAAGGTACTACGAGGTGTTCATCGAATACCCGAATGCAACCAAGAGGTGACAGTCGTGTCTTTCAAGAATGGCCTGAAAGATGACTGCCCACTACAGAAGTCTTTGGCAATGACATTGCCAAAAAGCATGGAAGAACTCATGGCAAGAATTGAGAAGTACGCCAGAGCCGAGGAGGATGCATCGAGAAACAAAGAGACAAAGCAGGAGAAAGGGAACGGCTCGCTGAAGCGAAGCCGAGGCAACAATGGACCAACCAAACAAGAAACGGAATTGAGAGCTAAACAGGCAGTGACGACTATATTCCGAGTCCTGATCCACAAAGTCTTGGATCAAATACGAAACCAACCCTATTTTAGAGGACCGACAAGAACACCAAGGGAATTTATGGGAAGAAACGTCGGTAGGCGTTGTGCTTACCACAATGAAGAAGGGCACCCAACTCAAGGCTGCAGAGCCGTAAAAGCACACTTAAAAGATTTGGTAAGGCAAGGACATCTGAGGGACCTTGTTGATGAGGCCAGGACTAGAGAAGAACAGGCAAGATTGCCTCAAGCACCAGCAGCTCCGCCTCCCTTAGCTCAGCAACCACAGTTAGGAGGACCACGGGTGGTCAATGTAATTCACTCAAAGGTGAACGAAAACGACATGCGAGGGAAGACTCAGAGGGTAAAACACCTACAGCACATAAACCAGGTCGGACACAAAAGACCACGGCTTGAAGAATGCCAGGGACCAACGATAGATTTCACTGAAGCCGACCTAGAGATGGTCCAGCATCCACATAATGATGCCTTGGTAGTATCCCTCCAGGTTGGGGAGTGCCAAGTTAAACGCATCCTAATTGATCAAGGCAGCTCTTGTGACATCATGTATGTTAGATGTTACAAGGAACTGGGCCTTCATCCTGATGACTTGGAGCAATCCAATAACCCGATGGTCGGCTTTAATGGAACGCCGACGTGGCCACTGGGCGTAACAAGCTTGGAAGTACAAGCTGGCACTAAGAAGATCAGGACAGAATTCATGGTGATTGACACACCTTCACCATATAACATCATCTTGGGAAGACCATGGTTGCATACAATGGGGGCAGTTCCCTCAACATTTGCATCAACTACTGCGGTTCCTAACAGAGCATGGGATTGAAAAAGTCAGAGGAGATCAACTGCAGGCAAAGAATTGCTCCATGGCAGCAATGAAATCCACCTGCAACATTCGAGAACTAGAAAAGGCAGGAATTGAAGACGAGGACGTAGAAGTCCTAGAAGATGTCGGCAAAGAACCAGCCGAGAAGAGCGTAGAAGCGCTGAAGAAAATCCTCGTCCAGGATGGAGATGAAGAACGCTTCATTCTTCTCGGCTCGGGCTTAGCCGAAGAAGAGGAAAAAGAGTTGGAGACTTTTTTAAGAGCCAACATTGAGGTGTTCACCTGGACACCTTACGAAATGCCTGGCATTGACCCCGAGGTCACTTGCCACAGACTGAATGTCGACAGGTCGGCAAAACCTGTGATTCAACGAGCCAGAAGACCGACGTTGATGCACGTCAAAGAAGTAGAAGAAGAAGTGGATAGACTTCTAGAGGCAAGGGCCATCCGAGAAGTTCATTACCCGACATGGCTATCCAACACAGTAGTGGTAAAGAAGAAGAACGGTAAATGGCGGGTCTGCGTAGATTTTACAAGCCTGAACAAAGCTTGTCCCAAAGACTGCTTTCCTCTACCCAAGATTGACCAATTGGTAGACGCCACATCTGGACATGGAAGGATGAGCTTCCTGGACACTTACAGAGGATACCACCAGATAGCCATGTACCCTCCAAACGAAGAGAAGACAGCGTTTATCACCCCGAAAGGACTGTATTGTTACAAGGTAATGCCTTTTGGGTTGAAAAACGCAGGAGCAACTTACCAAAGGTTGGTAACCAACATGTTCAAAAATCTGATTGGCCAAACAGTTAGTCTACATTGACGACATGGTCGTGAAGACCAAGGATCCAAGGGGTCATCTTGCCGACCTAAAAGAGGTCTTTGAGATACTCAAAACATATCGGCTCCGACTCAACGCATCAAAGTGCGTGTTTGGAGTCGGATCAAGTAAATTTTTGGGGTACCTGGTAACAAGAAAGGGCATTGAGGCCAGCCCAGATCAAATCAAGGCCATCCTAGAGCTAAAAAGCCCGACGTCGGCAAAACAAGTTCAGATGCTTACTGGAAGGGCCGCAGCCCTAACCAGATTCATAAGCCGAAGCTCAAACAAATGTAAACCTTTCTTCAACCTGGTAAAGAAGGCCACAGACTTCTTATGGACTGAGGAATGTGAGGCCGCCTTGGCCAACCTAAAGAAGTATCTGACCACGGCTCCAGTCCTCTTAACACCTGAACCTGGAGAAGAACTATTTTTGTACTTAGCCGTTTCAGAACGTGCAATAAGTGCGGTATTAATTCATGAAGAAAAAGGGGAGCAAAAGGCTGTTTACTATGTAAGCAAAACTTTAGCCGATGCAGAAACAAGGTATCTACCCTTGGAAGAATTGGCGCTAGCTTTAGTAATTGCTTCAAAGAAGCTGAGCCATTACTTTCAAGCGCACAAGATTATAGTGCTGACAGAACACCCACTGAAGTCCTTGTTACAATAAGGAGACTTAACTGGAAGAATAGCAAGATGGGCAGTGGCCTTGGGCCAATACGACCTGGAGTTCAAGCCGAGAACAGCAATTAAGGGCCAAGTTTTGGCCGACTTCGTGGCCGAATTCACGCCGGAATCCATCGAACATCAGGCTCCGTTGAGCCGAGATGAACGATGTCCAAGCAAACAACGAAAAACCCAGCCAAAGACAAAAGAACAAGGAAAAGAAAAACTAAGACCCTGCAGCATTTACATCGGCGACTCCTTTCGCCTGTTTGTCGATGGGAGTTCAAACCGGCAAGGAGCGGGGGCAGGAGTAGTGTTAATATCTCCTGATGGGGAGATATTGGAACAGTATATTCGATTGGGGTTCAAGGCCTCAAACAATGAGGCAGAATACGAAGCACTGATTGCAGGACTGAAGCTAGCAGTGGCAGCAGAAACAGATGAGGTAATAATTTTTTGTGATTCACAACTTATAGTAAATCAAACAACAAGAGAGTTTGCAACCCGAGATGAGAGGATGTCGGCATACGCAAAGGAGGTCATCAGACTGGCAAGCTTGTTTCGCAATTGCCGACTTCTTCAAGTCAGCCGAGATGATAACAACCACGCCGACGCATTGGCCAACTTGGCAAGCTCAATGCAAACTGGAAAAATAAGAACAATAATGATTGACTATCTGTCAAGCCCGAGCTTAGAACAGCCGATCACAGAGCAAGAAGCAATATGTGTGGACTTGGGTCCAAGCTGGATGGATGCAATTGTTGCATTCCTAAAAGAGGGAAAGCTGCCAGAAGACCATAAGGAGGCACACAAGATCAGATTGAAGTCGGCATGATTCAGTCTGACAGCGGACGGACATCTCTACAGGAGGTCCTTCACAGGACCCCTTTTAAGGTGCGTACACCCTTTGCAGGTTGAAGATTTTCTATACGAAATTCATGAAGGGATTTGTGGAAGCCACGCTGGGGGAGATCGCTAGCTCACAGGGCCATTACCCAGGGGTATTGGTGGCCCTACATGCAAAAAGATGCCGAAGCATATGTGAAGAAGTGTGAACAATGCCAGAGGTTTGCACCTTTAACACACCAGCCAGCTGCTGACCTGAACCCTGTATCCAGTCCTTGGCCATTTGCCCAATGGGGCATGGATCTCGTTGGGCAATTGCCCCAAGCAACTGGACAAAGAAAGTACTTGCTGGTAGCAACAGACTACTTCACGAAGTGGATAGAAGCAGAACCTCTTGCCAAAATCCAAGATGTGGACGTCAAGAACTTCATATGGAGAAACATCATCACCAGATTTGGCATTCCAAGAGCAATAGTTGCCGACAATGGAACGCAGTTTGACAACAAACTCATCAAGAATTTCTGTGCAAAATTCAAGATAAAAAATTACTTTTCAACACTAAGTTTTTCCCAAAGCAATGGACAAGCAGAAGCATCCAACAAAGTAATTTTGGATGGGATAAAGAAGAGGCTGCAGGCAGCAAAAGGAAAGTGGGTGGACGAGTTGCCCAATGTACTCTGGGCATATCGGACTACGCCAAGAAGATCAACAGGGGAAACCCCCTTTGCCATGGCTTACGGCACAGAAGCAGTTATCCCACTGGAGATCGGCATCCCAGGGATCAGAACCCAGGGAGTAGAGAATCGGACTAATGACATACTTCTAGCCCGAGATCTAGATCTCTTAGAAGAAAGAAGAGAGAAAGCTGCAATTCAGCTCGCAGCATACCAGCAGCAGCTTGCTAGAGCTTACAATAAGAAGGTCAATCCAAGGGATTTTCAGGTCGGCGACCTAGTCCTAAGAAAAGTTGTTGGCAACAAGAAAGACCCCAGAGAAGCAAGCTTGGACCAACTGGGAAGGACCCTACAGAATCACTTCGGTATTGGGCAATGGAGCATACCGACTTGAAGACAATGAGGGCAAAGCATTGCCAAGACCCTGGAACACTTGTAATTTGAAATTTTTCTATCATTAGATGTCCCTTGTTATTTTTTACCGACATCAATAAAATTTTAGCAGAGTTCTCCAAAGACTTATGAATTGATAAAAGATACATAATGATTGTTTTTGAATAATGAGAACCCAAGTGGAACTCAGGTTCACATTGGGGGCAGAGAGAAGACAGAAATGCTTAACGCTTAAGCCGAGATAATTGTTTATCTTCAATTGTTGAAATTTGTAGCAATTTACAAGCTGAAGTTATGCCGAGATAATTGTTTATCTTCACTTGTTGAAATTTGTAGCGATTTACAAGTTGAAGTTAAACTCAAGTAATGCTTAACGCTTGTTGAAATTTGTAGCAATTTACAAGTTGAAGTTAAGCCGAGATAGTTGTTTATCTTCGCTTGTTGAAATTTGTAGCAATTTACAAGTTGAAGTTAAGCTGAGATAATTGTTTATCTTCACTTGTTGAAATTTGTAGCAATTTACAAGTTGAAGTTAAACCGAAGTAATACTTAACGCTTGTTGAAATTTATAGTAATTTACAAGTTGAAGTTAAGCCAATATATTGCTTAGCATTTGTTATAACTTGAGGAAAGTTTATAACCTTTATATGTTTATCCTTGTTGAAACTTATAAACAATTTACAAGACAAGTACTTGCCGAGGTTAATTATGGGGTGGCATAACCGAGGTGTGTTACCCCGAGAAGATTGCACAAAGAAGAAAGAGTATATACGATATATGCAGAATATTCTAAGTATAGAATCATACGAAGACAAAGTAGAGAAGACAGGAGTACAAGCATTCAATAAAAGAGAATAGTCGTATTAACATTCAAAGAAAAAAGGGAGGCACATCGGCCATACAAAAACATACATTGTTCCCTAAGATAAAAAAGCAAGAAGACACAAGTAAGAAGAAGACTTAAAGCTAAAGCTCCTCTCCTCCAGATTGTTGAAATTGAAGATCAGATACCACCTCGGCCTCCTTCTCTGCCGCTATCTCGGCGTCAATTTCTTGGAGAGTTTTTTCAACAGTCTTGACCTCAGAAGGGATGTCGGCTGGTGCGATGTCGGGAACAGCTTCTTGGACAACCTCATCACCTTCCTCATCCTGAGTCAAGTCTAGGACTTGTTCATTCTGAGGAGGGGACTTGGCCCCATCAGCATCTTTGGACTTTCTGACCAAAACCTCATCCTCTTCCTCATCGGCATCCTCAAACTCGGATTCGCCGATGTCTTGACTTGAGGGTTGGGCTGGAGGGAAAGGAAGAGAAATATTGTCGGCATTTCTCAGAGGCGAATCCTCAGGGACATTCAGTTTTTTCAGAAGAGACATCCAACCAAGGGTGAAACCCTTGTTGCATGCCTGCTTTACTTGAAGTTCATAGGCCTCAGTAACGTCTGCCATGCCTTGATTGTACGCCTTTTCGTCGGCTTCTTTGATTTCAGCTTCTTTGGTGGCCAGGGCCTCCTGAAGCTCCTTTCAGCTTGGGCCACTTTTTCCTCGGCCTCTCTCCTTTGCGACTCGGTCACCTTCCTAATGGCCTCAGCAGCCTCAGCCTTTTCGTCGGCTTCGGTCTGAGCCTTGATGGCTTCCTCAGCTTGGTCTTCCAACTTCTTCATTTTTTATTCAAGGCCCTTATTGATCTTTTGAATAGAAGAGAACTCCCTCTTCATGTCGACCAGCTTTTGTCGATTCTCAAAGGACTGCATTGAGAAAGAGTGGGCATGCTGTATGGCCTGAAAGAAAACAGAGGTATTAGAAAAAATTCAAAGTATGAAAGAGAAAAATTACCAATTAGAAGACATTTACCAGAACAGAGTGTTGAAGCATTATGGCGTAATTCTCATACTCGCTAAAGCCAACATTACGCTCCAAGTCCCCTGGCAGAAGCAGAGCTGTACTGAGTGCTACGCCGACATTGATATCATCGGCACTGTTAGTGGACAGGACTGGCTTGTCCTCCAGAGTAATTTTTGGAGTCCAAGGGGCGCCGCTCTGTTTGGACCCCAAAGTCATCGCAGAAGAAGACCTCAGCTTTTTGGATTTTGGGGATTTTGATGGCTGTGTTTCAGAGCGCCTCTTCCCAGCAGAGGGTTGAGGTTTGTCGCTCTCAGCCAACTTTGATATAGGCAAAGCATCCTCAGACTCAGTCTGAGTAACTTTAGCCTTTGGTAGGGCCTTCTTAATTCTTTTTGGCTTAGGTGGAGGAAGGGTTTGTGCTGGTTGCTCATCAATCGATGTTGGAATACTGGCCAGAAGATCTTTCGCAACTGGTTTTGCACGACCCATCTCGACAGTAGAAACCGTTCGACGTCGGCGACGGCGCTGTGAAATTGGAACCAAGTATAGAACTGAAGTAGACGGTTGCTCGACCGGATCAGAAGTTGACCCCTGATCTGTCCGAGATGTGGATGCAATCTGTGGAGTAGTGACAGGAGGTGGAGATAAGTTCTTCTTCTTCTTTTTCCTGGGGATGTCGGGGAGAGTTGATTTATATGTCGAGATGAAGTTGAGAAGCAGGGGTGCCTTTCACTTCTCGATTGGCAAATCCAGAAGTCTCTTCAAGTCTTTGCTGGGGACAAAGGATTGGCGAAAATTTTTTGGTGGCTGACGAACAGCTGCAAAAAGAACAGACGTCAGAAATAGATAAAATATTTAAGACTTTGAAAGAAAACAGGCAAAGCTAAATGCTGGGCTCTTACCCTTGCCCTCTAAAACTGATCGGGGAAGAGGGTAGAGATGGATGTCCTCGTCTGGAGCAAACTCCCAATTTCCCGAGGTAATGAAATAGTCATCTCCAGCCCCCTTGTTGGAGTCTGGGAGGTCGGCTACAATTTTGAATTCTGTAGACCTCGGCTTAAGGTAATAAATGTAGCCTTTTTCTTTCAAATTAAGGGCACACATGGTATAACAATATTGGATATCGACTAGGGTGATCCTAACGTTTTCCTGTTTAGCTAAGGCAATAATACCAAAGACCACTCGATAGGAATTGATTGCCAGTTGCATAGGGTTCAACTTGTAGTAATGAAGAACTTCACGAAACAGAATGTTTAGTGGAAGCTGAAGTCCACACTCAATAAAGGCGACTACGGGGAAAGGCATGGAGTCGGCAGTGGGCATGATGGAGTCATCATCCCCAGCCAATCTCAAATGGACGTCGGCTGGGATCTCAAACTCCTGTCTAAAGTATTCTAGTTTGGAGGGGGTGTTTACCCTATGTTCCCACATACCCATGATATCGGCTTAATCCTAGAAGGTGGGTTTTAGAAGATTTTTTTTTTAAAGGTTATTGGGACCTCGGCAAACAATAAGGTAAGTACAGGTTTCAGTTTCTTTTTCCTAAGTTATGCGTTCTACAAACAAATCCCAGACCTAAATCTATGGAAACACGGATTGAAAGCAAGAATCTGGAAAAGATGCAAAAAATAGAAAACAAGAACGAAGTTTCAGAAACAAGAATTGCGATGGGCTATCAAGAACATGAAGAATACAAGAGTATATGGCCAAGAACAGTGGCAAAAGTACAAAGAAGTGGTGAAACAGTGCATGTGTTCAAAATGTGGGCAAAGGCAAAATCATGGATGCATGCATTCAGATATATGATTTATGAATCAAAAAAGCTTGAAACAGTACAGAAATGGTGATAGCAAAAAAGAAGAAACATCAGGGAATAAAAATGAAAGAAACAGTAGCTTACCAGAAAAAGGGCAGCCGGAAAGGGATTTGCCGATGTCCTACGACGATTTCAGGAGCAGAAGACCGGTGGAAATCTCGCCAGAAGGGGTGAACGGAGGAGGTTGCAGAGCTTTGAAAGCTTGAGCGATAAAGGATTTCGAAAGCTAGAGAGAGAAAGCAGGAAATTCGAATGAAAAAGTGAAAAGACGGAAAAAAGAGAGAAGGGTTTTTGATTAAACAGAAACGGCGGCAAAAGCAATCAATACGCCTAGAAGAACGAGGGCGTCAGACGACGCACATGAAGAAAGAGGCGGCTAATAGGCGCGTCACCTGTACGGACTAGTAAGAGGGAAACGCGTGGCTAAAACGGTTTGGTTGAAGTGCATGACAGCTCATGCACGTAAGAAAGTCCTTAAAAATCTTGATTTTTTAGGGAAAGCATGTCGGCCAGAAATGGATGATCTCGGCTATCAAACTTTAAACCGATTTACTGGAAGAAAATACAGATATAGGTTCCATCACCTCAGAATACTGCCGAGGTAATAGAACCTGGGGGCAGTTGTGGGGATGTATTTTCTGAATACCAACACGTGGCAAGGTGACGCCGACATGTCAGCCAAGGTGCCACGTGTCATGGTTGTGACACCGAGGTTATCTCGACGAGGCTGAGGTTATCTTTGAAGATATCAGAATCCGAGATAAATGGAAAAGGAATAAGGGACAAGAGTCCTAGAGTAAGGAGGAGACTTAGCTAAGATAAGGATAAAGCTCATAGGGAGTTTATCTTTATCTCTTGAGGAGTCCAAAGTAAGTACTGAACAGGAATCCATAGAAGTCAGGCTTTTAGTGGGATTAGGATTGAGTTGGCTATAAAAGAAAGGCACCCCCATGGGTCTAAGGTATGCTTTTTATGCTTAAGCTTGTAAGTTTAGCACTTGATTATCTTTGAGAGATATACTGACTTAATCGTCGGAGTGCCCCCGAGTGGAAGAGCCACCGCCGGAGCTTTTTCTTTCTGTCACAGGTTAGCTGAAGCCATCTATTCTGCCGGTGCTCTCCAGCTGGTTACTAAGCGGGCAGCGTGGTCAGAAAATTACCCACACAGATAGCATGCGGCTTAAACAAGTATTCAACAAAGTAATAAACGACAATGCTTGTTAGAATGCTAAACCGAGCCTCGATGCATGCAAGATAAGTGGATGCAAATCATGGAATATGCTAAATGAAACATGATGTTCTATTCTATCCATCATAAGCAAATAAATAAAAGGGAGAAAGACGTGGGGTTGGAAGACATACATAAATATTACATATTGGCCCTCGCACAAGAGGGTCCAAATGAATGCCCTAGCTAATTACTACGAATTAACTAATCTATCACAACCCAGATGAAATAAATTAATTATACTAGCTAATTATTACAACACCATAAGTTAACTAACTACTTTAGCTAATTAATTAAGTGCAACACAAAACTAACTAGCTATTCTAACTAAATTAACTAATTAGTTACAAGTCCACTACTTTAAGTACAACATACTACTATTACAACATTATTTTAACGGATCCCGAGAATCAAGGGATGGTTTGTGTATGGATGTGGATTTCCACCCAAAAATGCTCTCCGTTTTGCTACTAGAATGCTTCTGTTGCACAATCAGGAGATTGCACCGATTTTTCACCTCAGTTTCTACTATGTTTTGCAGGAAACAGTACACTGCCTTGTTGGAAAAAGTGGCCAACAGGCCAGAAGTAGTGGCCGGTTGCCCAGTAAAGATGGTCTGCCGGTCACTGATGTTGGATTTCTCCTGCTGCAACAGAAAACAAACAAAGCACAAACAGAGCATTCTCATGGGATGTTTGTCCACCATGCCTCTCCTTGTCATCAAACAACTCAAAGGAGGAGGTAGGCTCAATTCGTAAGCCATCAATCGGTGCAATTTCATTGCGTGATGACTTATGAACCAAGGGATACAATTTCAATAAATGCACAATAAAAGACTCTCAAAACCTTCTCCCTATCATGGATTGATCAAGGGAAAAGGTTGACATTGATTCTTGAACCGTTTTCATCACTAATAAGTATGAAACGACTCAAGACTCAATGGGTTCAATTAACGTTCGATTGAACCCAAACTATTTTATTATCTTGTTTCATTTTTAAACCATTGAATACCCCCTTTTTAAATTACCTTCCATTCATTAGTCAATTAAGTCCAATAATGAGCTTTAAGTCCACTAAATGTTGTTTTAGGCATGAGAGGAAGATCATGTCGTTGGTAATGAACCCCCAAAGGGATTAAACCATTAAGCACAATATCACCCTTTAAGCTTAAACAACACTCATTTTGAAGCAACTCTCAAAACAAAGAGAAAAAGCCAAAAAATGAGGGAGATTGCAGAGATGCTTGGAGGAAAAACACAAATATGGAAAGCAAGAAATAAATGTTATCAACTCAAATTGGTTGGTGGCTAAGGCGTAAAACACCAAGCCTATGAGGACCATACGCTATAAGCATACTTTACAAAGCATGAATGAAGCTAACTCCTAAAAATAGTCCTAATTTACACTAAAACAGTGTTGGGATTAAAGTAAAAATAGTTAAAAGAGTAAGCTACAAACATGGAGCAATTAAGCTAGTAAACAAGCACAAGGAGGGAAGGCCACCCCCTCATTTTTTGGGACTTCAAAACATGATTTTTAGCCTCTGAAAACCTCTGAAAATCAATGGTAAAAAGCTCAACAAAAGTTGATAAAAAGGTGAGAAACACAAGGGTAAAAGCCTATGAAACAAGGTTCAAAGAAGGATGATCCATCCCTCTACCTTTAATGGCTTTAAACCACACGTTTCAGCCCACAAATATAGGTGAGAAACAACTCAAAAATAACAGGAAAAAATGAGAAAGAGATGGTACCAAAGAACTAGAATGTATACCTCTTGAAGAGGAATGATCCCTTGAATTCCCAAACCACTAATTTTACACTCTCAAGTGCTAAACTGCAAGCTTAAGCACCTCAACAAAGATCCCTCAAGGTTTGGTTTAGAGTGTCTAGGCAAAGGTTATGTAGGTTGCAAGAGAGAGAGAGAGAAATGTAGAAAGAGAAATATTTTCCAAAACTTTTTGATCTCCAAAATTTTCTAACCTTAAAAAAATGAAAAGGAGTCATCTATATATAAAAATATATAAGACCACCTCAGAAATATCTATACAGACACAGTTGGTGCAGTGCATGCATCTATGGAGATAGTTAGCACAGCTGGCAAAAAGATCTAAAAATTTACACAAGTGGTCGGCAGGCCACTAATAGTGGGCAGCAGGCCACACTAGTGTGTCTGTAGGTCCCTATATACTGAGGCCTAAAAAATATTGTTTTGGTCCAAAACAAGGCACAAGGTTTGTAGGTTCAAACTGAGGTTTCCTACTGAGAAAACCATGCATTTGACAAGCATACACATTTATCATTGACTGATCAATCAGTGCCAAGCAAGTCTTAAGTGCCATAAAAAATGGGGTGTCTACAGTTGTCCCTCTTTGAGAGAGCTCCGAGTCATAAAGTGATTATGAGTGAATGTCGAAGCCCAGAGACAACCCATTTTGACAAGGCCGTAAGACTTGGGCAAGCAATCAAGACATAAAATAATATGGTTGAGCCCGAAAGCTGCCTACGTATCCTTTTGCAAGCAATCAAACCACCGTAGTTTAGGGGCAAGATGCAAATGCCATGCATGAAAAATACTTTGAAAGCTGGGCTCACACGTCTTGTGAAGTTGGCGATGTTGAAAAAGAAAAACATGGGCATGGAAGGCAATGCAATAAACAATAACAAGATAATGCACTAAGTAAGAACAAAAAGTCCAACCTCGTTTCATGCGGTAAGAACCAAAAAACACACTAACCACACCGAAGTCGTAAGAAGAGAAGAAAATCGCTCAGGGTCGCGTTGCATGTGTCCTGAGATAAAAATCACTCAGGGTCGCATTTCACGCGTCCTAAAATAAAAAACTGCTCAGGGTTGCACTTCATGCATCATGAGATAAAAAACCACTCAAGGTCGTGCTTTGCACATCCTGAGATACTCTAATCACACTGGAATCATGAGAAAAGGAGAAAAACCGCTTAGGGTTGCGTTTTACGCATCCTGAGATACTCTAATCACACTGAAATTATGAGAAGAGGAGAAAAACCGCTCAAGGTCGCGTTTCATGTGTCCTGAGATAGATGCAAAAAGTATGAGATTATGTGATAAATGCACAGAGTGAGTGGGTGCGATAGATGCACAAAGTAAACAAAATTGAAGACCAATATAATGACAACGCATGTTTCATGCAAGATTATAGACAACCGACATATGCTGTCAATTGAAAGCATGCTCTATGCAAGAAACAAGAGCAGGTTCTATGCACGAATCAAAAGCATGATCAAAATGAAAGAATGTTCTATGCAAGATTCAAAAGCAAGATGAAAAAGCATGCGAAAATGCACGTTTTATACAAAAGAAAGTAACAGATATGTAACTTGACAGAACGAACAAAAGTGATGTTCGGCAACAACCTCTGACTTACCCCTCGGGGACTTTACAAAATGCTCAAAAAGGATACACCTTATTTATATTGGCAAGTGGGGAACGTTCGCGCACCGGAATACAACGGGTATTGGAAACGGCGTAATTAGAACACAATTTCGAGCTCCTCGAAAATCAATCTGGACCCAAAAGAGAACTTCTCATAGACTATTAGGGAAAAGGGGAATAAAACCAACACCAGGCCACAAAAGAGGGCTGCTGGCCACAAATGAGGCGTGCCGGCCACTAATGCAATTTTGGGGGTAAATTTGTCCTTTCGGCACAGGTCTTTTTAAACACATCACCACACCTCATTTCCTCACACACCCAAGGCCGAAATCACTCTCCCTCTCTCTCTAGGTGCTTCCTCTCTCTAGATTTGTGCTTTGTACTCGTTTTCCAACGCCCCACGCAAACTTTATTCGTAAACCCTCTTTGGTATTCTACACTTTAAACCAATCAGATTTTGTTTTCGTTGATTTTTTTGCATTTTCACCACTTCAAGCTTGATCCCCTCGAGTTCCTCTCAGGTTTTGTGAACTTTCTCGGGTTTTAACTATTTCTCCAATTTTCTCTCTCTCCTAGGGTTGACTTTTTCCAAGTTTTCCCTCTTTTTTCTCATTTTCTTCATTTTTCACCAATTTTCACCCATTTTTCAGATGGTAAATGACATTCCTCATGATGATGCCTCTCCTGAGGTTCCACTTGCACCTTCACCCCCTGTTGAGGTCGAGGAGCCGGCGGTTGCTGAAGCCGGGAGGTAGCAGAGGACATTGCTGCTGACTTCGAGGCAGAGTTTGCTCTAGGGCTCGAGCTTGAGCTGCTACCATTGCGGATTAGACCCTTTGATCCGATCATTTACCACTCCCGCATGCACATGATGGCGCCTGGAGGCATGTTGCACTTTGACGATTTCGTCGGCGGCATGCCAGAGGATGTTTCGCTGAGGGAGCTGGACTCCCACCTTTCTCACGGCGCTACTGAGGTACAAAATTTATTTTCATGGTTTCTTGCCTTTCATTTGACTGTATTTCTTGCACTGCCTTTTATTTGACTGCTCTTTTATCACTATCTTTCATCTGATTCACTCTTTATTTGCCACAGGGTGACTCCCGTTCTTGCAACTAATCTCTTGATCGTTATCATTGAATATGATTATGATGTGTATACATTGTATATGTATGATATTTGGGAGGAGAAAGGGGATGTACTCCATGTTTGGGAGGAGAAAGAAGATGGACTCCATTAAATTAAGTTGACCTGTATGTCTAAAGTGAAAGTCCTGAAAACCACGCGTATACATAGGTGCCAATTCCCATGGACGAAATTTTCGAAAAATGGCAAGTGAATGTATTTGTATGATAATTATGTTGGTTGGAGACCTGTGAGGTGTATCCTCTATTTGATCGATTAAATGAAGTGGGTATACCTAATGAACCGGGATAAAATGAATTGAGATGTAAGTTTGGTATAATATGGTTTTGGAAAAGAGTTATAAAGGATTTTGGTCATTGGACATTGAACACGTGCTTGTTACTTATATCCTTGTTAAGATTCATATATTGTGATAGATTGTCTCTACTGGGCTTTAGCTCACCCTACTTGGGAAACGATTTTCAGGTGCTGGTAACATGCCTCCACCAAGGACCTAGCTTGGGAGGATTGTGGAGCTGAGAGCTCACTTTTGTTTATTTTGTATTTATTTTTTTGTATACGCTTAGGGCTTTATTTGTATTGAGCTTCTGACTCATTTTGTTATAATCAAGCATCGTCTTGGAAAGTTGTAAGCCCGTAGGGTATTTCTTTCGTTGATCATTTAGTTTGGTACCACATGTTATAGATTCAGGATCGAGCTTATGAATGTGTAATGCATGTGCCCTTTTTGTAAATTGACTTTGATTAATGAAAGCCTAATACTCTATTTATGTCATTTTGCATTAGTCTTTACTGTTGAATTATTGTATTTTTTTCAGGATGTGACACTCAGTATAATATTTTTCACTCTACCATGTGTTTATAGTTGTTAACCACTTTCTAGTGATGAAGCTTAAGGAGGGACTTGTTCCCTCGTCCGTATGTTGGTATAGCTAGACCAGGGCTTAGGTAGACAAATAGCACATTGTAATATAGTCTAGCTCTATCATTGTATATAATAAAAAATGTTTTAATGTAATAAATGTTTGGGTACCCTTTTATTTTATTCCGCTGCGTTTTTCATTTGATACATTTTGGTTTTAACTTATGTGTTTTGTCCTGTCGCGACGCCTAGCCTCTGTGCATCAGGATTGGGTCGTGACAAAAGTGGTATCAGAGCAATGGTTTTTCTAAAAAAAATAAAAACATTGGAGCATAGGACACACGCACAATTAAGAAGAATGTTTTGTAGAGATCTACCTTAGGTGAAAATTGTCATGTTTGTCCCTCTTCAATCATTACTCTGTTGGAGGCGAAGAAACACTAAAAGGATATGTTTTGTCCTCCTTCAATCACTACTTTGCCAAAAGTAAAGAAAGGCAGAGGGGACATTTTTGTGATTAATGTGTGCATTCTATTTTGTGTGAATTAAGTGTAATGAACGAATAGGAATTATGGACTAGATTCATTAAAACATTTTATTCTGTAGTTATGGCTAATGATGGTAATGGTATTGGATCAACATCTGTTTGAGCCAAATCAGTAGAAAGAATAATAGAAAGAACTGTTGCCAACTTCTTACATGTCTTGTAAAATTGACAAGGACCTAGTACAATAAAGCAATTCCAAGACTTGAAACCTTCAACATTCGTAGGGGATTCAAACCCATTGTCGGCAGAAGCTAGGGTTAGAGACATGGAAAAGATTTTTCGTGCGCTGAACTGAACTGAAGCGCAAAAGGTATCTTTCACCACCTTCACCCTTAATGAAAATGCCCAAGAGTGGTAGCTTTTTAACCTGCAGAAGGCATCAAAATTCTTACACTTAAAGCAAGGAACAATGTCAGTAGCTGAGTAAAAAAGTAAGTTCATACGACTAGCACGATTTGCACCTTATGTTATTCTAATAGAGGCTTGAAAGGCGAGGAAATTCAAAGTAGGCTTAGAGGAAGAAATCAAAGGCAAGATCAAGGTTCTAAAATTACCAACCTATGTGGAGGTGGTAGATCGAGCATACATCACGGAGAAAGGAGTTAAAATCACAAGTTCTGGTGGCATGAGTCAAAAGAAGCAATTTTGGAGAGAACCGACTAGAGGATCTAGTTCTGCCCTGTTAAAAAGAACTAATACGGGACCCAATCGCTCAACCAGTTCAAGCAAGGCACCAGAGGTAGCACCATTCCCAACTATCCAACTTGTGGAAATGCTCATCGGGTATAGTGCTATCGGGTGACGGGAGCATGTTTTAGATGTGGTCAGATTGGTCATGTAGTAAGAGATTGTCCAAACTTGATGAGTAACCCTGGACCAGTCCAGAAAATCGGAATATAAAAGAAAGAACAGAGACTTCAATGGAGAGCTTTTGCTTTGGTGCCTAGAAACCTCAATGTTACGGAAAACGTTACGTCAAGTACACTTTCTATATGTGGACATTCAGCTGATATTCTCATTGATTCTGGATCAACTCATTCTTTTGTTGCTCCACACTTTACTCCCAATTTAACATAGACTCTTAAGTCCCTAGGATATGCTTTATTTGCGTCTTTTCCGTCTGGTGGTTCTACACTTTGTACTGATGTCTATAAATCCTGTGCCATATCTCTAAAAGGTGAAATTTTATATGTGGATTTGATTCCACTCCACATCATTAGTTTTGATGTAATCTTAGGAATGGATTGGCTAGCTGACAAATGTGCCTCTATTGATTGTACAACCAAAAAGGTCTTCCTTCAATTAGCAAACCAACATGAACTTGTTTTTGATGGAACTAGAGTTTCTACCCCTCCATGTTTAATATCCTCTATGTTAGCGTAACAACTTTTGAGAAAAGGTTGTTGTAGATATATATGTTATGTGGTCGATACTCAACGAGTGGACCTAACACTCAATTCGATACTTGTAGTCCGAGAATCTCCTGATGTATTCCCTGAAGATTTACCTAGTACCTTGGTTGATCGAGAAATCGAATTCACCATCAAAATTGAACTTGATACGCAACCGATATCGAAAACTCCTTACCGTATGTCGATTGTGGAATTGAAAGAGTTGAAGACACAACTTCAAGAATTGCTTGACAAGGTTTCCTACGACCAAGAACCTCACTATGGGGAGCTTCAGTACAATGAGATTATGTATCGATTATCTGGAATTAAACAAAGTCACTATCAAGAATCGGTACCCTTTACCTCGAATTGATGACTTATTTGATCAACTTGAAGGCGCTCAAGTATTTTCGAAGATCGACTTGTGGTCTGGTTATCATCAAGTGAAGGTCGAAGCTGGAAGCATTGAGAAGACTGCCTTTAGAACACGTTACGAACACTAGGAATACCTTGTCATGGCCTTTGGTGTCATGAACGCTCTAGTGACTTTTATGGACCTCATGAACCGAGTGTTCAAACCCTATCTCGATGAATTCATCATTGTTTTCATTAATGACATCATCGTATACTCTAAAACACTAGAAAACCATGAGCAACACTTAAGATTAGCTCTGCAGATGCTACGTGATCAAAAACTTATGCCAAGTTGAAGAAATGTGAATTCTGGCTCACTAGTATACACTTTCTCGGCCACGTCATTGACAAACCCACATCTCTGTTGATCCACAAAAGATTTCAGCAATTGTGGATTGGCCGCGACCTACTAATGTATCTGAGGTTTGGAGGTTCCTAGGATTGATAAGATATTACCGACATTTCGTTCAGGATTTCTTGAAGATTACGTCACCATTGACTTAATTGACCCAAAAAAACATTTCGTTCGAGTGGACCGATAAATGAGACCATTGCTTCCAGGAGTTAAAAAGTAAGCTGGTGTCAACTCCTATACTAGCACTCTCAATTGGAACGAATGGGTTTGTAATTCATAGCGATGTCTCACATAATGGACTAGGATGCATTCTTATGCAAAATGGGAAGGTTATTGTGTATGTCTCACATCAACTAAAGACTTACGAGCGGAGTTACCCAACTCATGATCTGAAATTGCTTGAGGTAATATTCACTCTCAAAATTTGGCGTCATTACTTCTACGGAGTAACGTGCTAAATTTACATCGACCTTAAGAGTCTTAAGTATATGTTTACACAGAAGAAACTAAACATGAGGCAACGATGATGGTTAGAATTTATGAAAGATTACAATGTGAAGATTCAACACCACCCAGGCAAGGCTAACGTGGTAGCAGATGTGTTGAGTTAGAAGACTACGAAAAGTTTGGCATGCATACTTACTAACCAACAACCACTTACACGGGAACTGGAAAAACTGGACTTGGAGTTGGTTCCACACAAGACTGAGGGATTGCTCGCTAATATAGTTGTGGAACCCACGATAGTTAATGAGATTAAGGCACATCAATGTGAGGACAAACTATTAAAGAAAAGATATGATGAGCAACGAAATTTGCCTAATTTCGATTTCACTATATGCAATGGGATATGGAAGTTTCAAAATTGAATTTGTGTACCCGACATTCTAGAAATCAAAAAGAAGATATTGGTGGAGGCTATAGCTTGAGATTTGTAACTCATCTTGGGAATACGAAAATGTACCATGACCTAAAAGAGCACAATTGGTGGTCAAGAATGAAAAGGGACATAGCAAGCCATGTGTCCAAATGTTTGCAATGTCAACGAGTTAAAGCAGAGCATCAGAGACCCGCAGGGTTGCTACAAGCACTCCCTATTCCTGAATGGAAATAGGAACACATCACCATGGATTTCGTTATCAGATTACCACAACGTGGACTCACCTTTTTTCGTGCCCCGCCTTTCAGAAAGGGTTTGAAAAGAAGGCCTCACAGTTCGGACTCCCGCGATTCTGAATCTAATCTCACAAAGTGCAATGTAAAACTGATAATTACCAAAGAGTCCAAATCCGACAAACCTTTTTAGAAAATTGATTTTAAATCAAATAATGCCAAAATTGGACTACTTTGCCAGATATAGAGTCGCCACCTAAATATTTTATTTTGAAAAAATTTAGGAAACCCTGACTCATGCCAAAGGCCACGTGTTCGTCATTACCAAAGTTGCCTTGGCTCGGGAACTTAGGTACGAGAGGGGAAGGTCCTGAAATGAGCACTCCTACTCGCCCGATCAAAGATCGGCCTCTACTAATCATGATATGATGTTTTATAAACATTATGTATTCTTATTCCGATTATTAGACTAGTTTTACTATGTGATGCACATAAGCAAGTATAGACTAGTCGCAAGACTTGGAATAATTCAACTCACGTTTGTTTTCGAAAATGGTTTGAATTTGCCACCCTCAAGTGAGCTTAAAGATACGGATTTGCCACCAAACATAGTGGGCTTAAAACATGATTTTCCACTCAACAAAGTGAGCTTAAAACATATATTTGTTGAATTGTTCCAATTCAAACAACAAGCCTTCATCTACAGGCATTCATGTAGTTTATCAAATAAACACATAGCCTCATGGCAAGCATGCTAGACATGGAAACATTCACACTTATGCAAGTATGCTAAAGCATAAAAACTCACCGAGTACTCCAAGCCAAAAAAAACAAGTTAGAAAGATGTATGATCCTAACTATGCAAGATGTCTAATGCAACATATACAATATGCAATTAATAGGCTCAGCTACTATATGGCATATGAATCGATTTGAATAACATGCGATTAAAAACGTATCCAAAGAAGTATTGAAAGTGCAATGCAATTTGAATGATGCGCCGAGCCTCGGTGCATGCAAGACAAATGAATGGATGCAAACATGCAAGCATAAGGTATGCTAATTGAAAATGTCCCTACTCTAACCATCGAAAACAATTAAATAAAAGGGAGAAAGACGTGAGGTTAGAAGACATACACACATGCACACTTATTACAACATTACATCCTCACGAAGGAAGGTCTAAATGAATAAAAGCTAACCAACTAGCTACGCTAATTAAACTAAGCTAATTTTTACAACATAGTATTTAACTAACTACTCTAAACTAATTAAATATTACAATACTTAACTAACTAATTACAAAGCAATTAAGTTAATTAATTACAACACGAATTAAACAACTAACTAACTAGACAAGTTAACTAAACGACCTCGGGAAACAAGGGATGCATGCATGCTCGGTTCTTCCACCCAAAAAGCCACCGTTTTGCTGTTGCGAGCATCTGTTTGCATATTTGAACACCAAAAATTCTGTCAACTTCCAGAATACCTCTGCTCCACCTCAGGAACACATAGTGCAAATTTCATTGGTGGCTGACAAGGGGCCTACCAGCAACCAATGGTGGCTGGTTGACTACTGGTGGTGGCCGGTCGGCCACTGATGACAGGAACTCCTCTTTTTACTGCAACAGAGAGCAGATAGAGTAAAACAGTGTATTCTCACAGGTTTGTGTGTACTGTTTACACTCTTTATCATCAAACAAGCTCAAAGAAGTGAAACTCTTGGCTCTCAAACCACCAATCAAGCAATTTTCATGCATGATGACCAAAGAACCAAGTTTGTACAAGTTTAATGAGTGCAAAACAAGACTAAAAAAGACCACCACCCTATCATGCATGATCAAGGGTGATGGTGACCAAGAAAAGCGGCACATTTCATCACTTTTGAGTATGAAATGTCTCATTTTCCTTATGTTCGAATTAACGTCCGATTTGAACACATGCAATGCAACACGAAAGATGCTTATCTTGCATCTTTTACTTGTTCAATTTTGTTCACTCATTTTAATTACCAAAACCATTCTTTAATTGATTTGTCCATTAGTGAGTGTCCTCTAATGGAAAAATGGTTCAAACAACAAGTTGCTTTAGGCATGAAAGAGGCATTACACTGTTGGTAATGAACCATCTAAGGGATTAAACCATTAGGTGCAACACCTCTATTTCACACTTAGGCAAACAAGAGGTTTAAAGCCACTTTCAAAGCAAATAAAGAGTAAAGAATTGAGGGAGATTGCAGAGATTTTAAGTACTAAAATGAAGTGTCAAAACAATACTAAAACATGCTATTAACTCAAAACAATGATGATCAAAGCATTAAAACATCAAGCTAGTGAAAGAGATTAACACTACAACTATGTAAAACAAGCCTCAACTAAACTAACTAGCCCAAAACAGAGCCAAAATAGGTTATTTCAGAGGCAAAAACATACTGGACTTAAGCCACAAAAAGCTAAAATAATAAGTTAACATGTGAGGCTAACTAGGCATGCAAACAAGACACAAGGAGTGGAGGCTAACCCCTCCAATTTTGAACTTCAAAATAAGGTTTTTACCACTAAAAAACCTCTGAAATTTAGTGGATAAAAGGCCTAAAAAAGTTGATTTGAAAGTGATAAAAAAAATGGTACAGAAGCTTAACAAACAAAGGAGCAAGAAGGGTGGACCACCCCCTAACTCAAAGAGACTTCAAACCAACACTTTTAAGTCACAAAAATAGAGTTTTTGACAGTTCAAAATCAGCCCAAAAACAGTTGGAAAAGGTAGCAAAACAAAGATACAAAATAAGCTTAAACAAGGTAAGTACTATACCTTTGAAGCAAAGCACAAAATAGCCAACAATCCACGCTCAAACCACCTTCTAGAGCTCACACAAGACTCCAAGTAATCTCAGCCCAAAGGTGAGAGTATTTGGTTAAGGGTTGATATGCAAAAGCTAAGGACGTATGAGCAAATGTGTACAAAATATCAAGAGAGAAAGAGAATTCTAGAGAAAGAGAGATATTTTTTCTCTAATTTTTCTAACCTTCCAAAATGGGAGAGGAACCCCCCTATATATAGCAAAACCACCCTTGAGCTTAGAAACATCTCACCATACACGTGTATGGAGATGCAGCTCAGTGTGCAACTGCTAGCACAGCTGTCAATAAATATTTGGAAAAAGGCACTAGTGGTCAACCGGCCACCACTGGTGGCCGACCGGCCACACCCATGGCTGACAACCTTGGGTGGTCGGTCACCAAGAGGTCCAGACACCAAGTTTTGGTCCAAAACAAGGCACAGAAAGAACAAGGTTCAAAGGCTCAAAGACAAGGCATTCTGCCGAGGACTTCGGGCGCTCGAAGCGAACACAAACACACTGTCATCGAGTGCATGAGCGATGACGTCTAAGTCTTGAGAACGGTCAAAATGGGGTATCTACACACAATCAACCTCAAAGAACGATACGATATGGATCATAGTAGATCGAGTAACCAAGTCGGTACATTTTCTGCTTGTCAGAGTCACATATTCGCTTAATAAATCTTCCACTTTATATATCAAAGGGATTATTCAATTGCATAGCATCCCAGTGTCAATCGTGTCGGATCGAGACAGATTGAGACCCTCACTTCATATCTCAATTTTGGCAAAGGTTACAAGCAGCCTTGGGAACAACACTAAAGTTTAGCATCACTTTTCATCCACAAACTGATGGTCAATCTGAAAGAATAATTTAGACGTTAAAAGGCATGTTGCGAGTATGCGTGTTAGACCTTAAAGGTAATTGGGATGAGCATCTATCATTAGTTACCAAGCGAGCATCGGAATGACACCATATGAAGCACTGTATGGAAGGAAATGTCAATTGCCTATATGTTGGACAAAGGTTAGAGATAGAAAGTTATTGGGTCCTAAAATTGTGCAGATGACAAGTGATAAAATCCAACTTATTCAACAGCGAATCCGCACTGCTCAGAGCCGTCATAAAAGCTATACAGATACTCGAAGACGAGATTTGGAATTTCAAGTAGGAGATCATGTTTTGTTAAAAGTTTCACCAACAAGAGAAATCATTTGGTTTGGAAAATGAGGAAAAATGAATCCACGTTACATCGAACCATATGAGATACTAGAAGGGATTGGCCCTGTAGCATATCGTTTTGCACTTCCTCCAGAGTTGTCCAACGTCCACAATTTGTTCCATATTTCAATGCTCCAGCGATATTTGCGGTATTCAAAGCATGTCATTAATCAGGAGGACCTGGAAGTTCAACCAGATCTCTCTTTTGAAGAGCAACCAGTGCAGATCCTTGACTGCCATGATCAAATCTCTGAAACAGGACTATACCTCTTGTAAAAGTCCTGTGGCAAAATCATCGTGTCGGAGAAGCTACGTGGGAAATTGATAATCAAATTCGAGCCGGATATCCACATCTGTTTGAGAATCAATGTATGTCAAGTTTAGAGACAAACTTATATTTAGGAGGGAAGAATGTGACACCCCAAAATACATTTAGTTAATCTTTGAAAAAAAAAATGTAATTACAACATTTTGTTGGGCCATAGTCGAATTTGGAGAAAATTCTTCAATTGTTTCTAGAAAACCTCGTGGATGTCATGGTAAACCATGTGGTGAAACCACATTGCTACGTAGCGCTGCATAGTATAGCATTTTGTTGCATAGTAAGGGTCTTCTTACCTATAAATAGGTAAGTTGCATGGTAATGAAATCACAGAAATAACAAACGAGGGGTATATAAGAGAGTGAGTCGAAGTCAGAAGTGAGAGTAAATGATCCACTTTGAGGTGAGTTGTACTACTGTTTTATGTGAATCTATTTTTCAAATTATATTAGCTTTTTAAAGCATATTATTTATTAAATGAACCTTATTTGCTTACAAAGGGAAATCCATGGATAAAACTATTTATTAAATGTGTTTTTGAACAATTATTTTGTAAGTACCACCATAAGGTCCCATGGCTTGGGGGGATTTTAATATCCATTGGCCCTCTGTTTTGTCACTTTATGTGACACCCTCTGTTCTGTTCTATTGTCACTTTAAGTGACCCTCTGTTGTCATGGATCCACTAATCCTCTAATTTCTAGTGTGGTGCAAAGTGTTGTGCAAAACTATGTGCTATACTACTATGGAAGCTATCTCTAGAATTCGTACAAGCCACCTATTGAGTCCATACACCTGTTCTATTCTGTTCTGTACCGTGATTATGATTATTTTCTTATATGATTTCTTCGTTATGCTTATATTATTTAAAATGATTTATGTATTTCTGTTATCGAACAAATCTCTGTTTAGCCCAAATGATTATCCATGGTGAATTGTGTACCCTTATGCTCTCAGTACAATATTTCTCACTCTACCATGTGCTTATAGTTGTTAACCACTTTAAGGTGATGAAACTTAAGGAGTGACTTGTTCCCTTGTCTGTATGTTGGTGTAGCTGGACCAGGGCTTGGGTAGACACAAAGCACATTGTAATATAGTCTAGCTCTGTTATTGTATACAATTAAAAGCGTTTTAATGTAATAAATGTTTTGGTACCCTTTTATTTTATTCCGCTGTATTTTTCATCGGATACATTTTTGTATTGACTTATGTTTTTGTTTTGTCTCGATGCCTAGCCTCTAGGTATCGAGATTGGGTCGTGACAAGTTGTAAAGATAACAGAGTGTAATGTTTGAGAGTGTAAAGGCTATATAATCTTTGAAAGTTATTTCCTATGATTAATTACATCATGTAATGGTTGATCGGTTGCCCAAAGTTTAGGAATGATTCAGGTGAAGGAATTAATTTCTATAACTAAGTTTTTTATGTTGTCATTATGTATAGTTATTCAAACTATTAATAATGATGGATTTTGCTTTTTCCACATATACTTAGGAAATAGTTTTCTTTTCCCAAAACACACTAAGCATCCGTTGTCTAAGCAGGCACATAGTTAGTAAGTATTAAATTGTTCTATGCTTATTTTTATGGGTATATATACTATTAATATTAGTGTATGATAATTACATTTTATTTTCTTCATTCTTTTTGCTGTATCTTTTCATAAATGTGTTGTATTCCTTTTGCCCCTCTTTTTCATCGTCTTTTGTCCAAGGTATAAGATCTTTCTCATCTTCATATACTGGCACACTCGTAGTTTTATATCCTTTTATTGACTGAACTCTTACCGAATTGTATACTAGAATTACTTATAGAGTGTCTTCCTGATAATATATTTACATTATCCATTTCATCATTATTTTCTATCGTGTTAGGAGTTTCTATTTTAATATTTTCAGTATTATGAATTTTAATTATATTTTTTCTTTTTATAATATTTTTAGGGTTATTGAAACTTGTTATTCATCGATTATCTATCTTAATCTCATTATGATTTATTCTTTTAGATGTAATTCTATCTATTGGTATTCTGTTAGTAGGTTCAAATTTATCTGTTTTTATAATTTTTATGTTACATCTTAAGATCTATGGTATTATATAACTTATATATTATTTTTCAAAATATCCTTAATGGATAGGTAGTCTCATGCATGTCGATTCCTACAGGTTTTATTTTTAATGTTCAGAATTTATTTATGAATCCATCTCTTAAGCTAATATAATATCCTAGTCTACAATTAAAACTTAATGATCTTCTACATAGATTACTTTTTATTCCACCGATTATGGACCTTCCAAAATTTCATTGTTACACAAAAATGCATATATATTTATATCTTGTCCTTTATCAAACAATGATATAATTTGTATTTATACACTTCTTATATGCATATATTTATACTTATTATATTTATTGTTTTTTAATATATTTTCATAATTTATTAAATTTATTTCTCTTACATCACATTCACAATCTTTAATTTCAATATCTCATTCCATTCTTTCACATATATATTTACTTTTTAATTTGAATATCAATTTTATATATATATATATTTAAATTGTCTTTCCGTATTATTAGTAATATTCAATCTTTTTCTATTTCTTTTTCCTGAGAATTTTCTATGACAAATTGTTCTCCTCTTAAATTTTCTATACTTATTTCTTCTGTCATCATAAAATTTAACTCTTCATCGGTATCGCTATAATCTTCGACTTCTATTTCTATTCCTCTTCAATTAATTCTATTATTCATTTATTATTTTCTAGAGCCAATTCTATTGCTTCTTCTTCTTCTAACCTTAAATAATCCAAGCTTCCTAAGGCTTTTATTATTTCTCTTATTTCTTCATTGATTAGCAAAATGACATATTTCTCTAAATACCCAACATTTACAAGTCTTTTTTTCCCCTCTGGGCAATAATTATTTTTCTAAAAATTCGCAATCTTTTGTTGAAATTATAGGGTTTTTTTTATTTATAATATTTTCTCCTCTTTGTTTATTAAAACTTTTTCTTTTATAAAATGGTTTCTTCTTCTTATTGTATGTTTTTCTTCTTGAAGGCTCACATTCCCATGAATTAGATGTTTGCCAGTAATGTAAATATTAATCTTTCATTTTTCTTTTTCGTTTCTTCTTTTCTTCCCAAAAAAAAAAAGTGTGTATATGTTACTCTCTGCCTACCTGGATGTGCACCTACAATTCTGGTAATTTTCTCTCATTTCTCTTTACTTTTCCATTGAGGACAATGTCATATTCAAGTTGGGGGATGAGGGTTATATTTTATTTTGTGCATTCCTATTTGGCTCATAATTCATGCTTATACCTGTTTCACTTGAC
>NW_021032149.1:12630-37263 GCF_004153795.1 Camellia sinensis | reverse complement strand
AAGTTTTCTTAAAAAAGTTATATCTTATTGATTAAAATATTTTTGTCCTGTAGGTGTAGTCTTGCTATATAAAGGTCATGTTATCTTGTTAAGGTTAGGAATGTACATTCTTGCATAATTTAGAATTCCTAAGAATGATTGAAATTGTTTTGTATTTTCTAATTTATCTGGGTAATCTAAGATTTTCTTTACTATTGGAGTTATAGCCTGATTTTTCCATCTCCTAACTCTATTCCTAAAAATTCTATATGAGGTTTATTTAATACCGTTTTTCTCTTACTAATTATTATTCCATTGTTTATAAATTTTTCTAATACTATATATAAATGATCTATGTGACTATTTTTATTTGGACTAAATCTAGGGCTGTTCAAAAATCTATTCAAACCGGTAATCCGGACCGAACCAAACCGAATCGTACAGTTTGGTTCGTTCTATTAAAAACTGGTTCGGTTTTGGTTTAAGAAATATGAGAACCGTAAAAACGGTTCGGTTAATCGATTTTATGAAAAAACCACGGTTTGAACCGAACCGAATCGAATTTTAAAAGATATATATATATATATAATATCAAGTTTTATTTTTATTAATTATTTTTTTATAACTTTAATGATATTAGGATGGTATAGATATGTAATATTGAGTAATACCTTAATATTATTAGTTTTTATCATGAGTTAAATGTAATTAGTTTGAGTAATTATTTTGCTAATATTAACGATTTATTCTTGTAAATAGAAATTTTTTGAAACGTAAACCAAATCGAAACCGAACCGTTTTTTTGGTTTGATTCTGGTCCGGTTTTACAAGTGTAATAGTCTGGTCTGGTTCTCAAAATTACAGAACTATTAGATCGATTTGGTTCTTAGATTTTTTCAGAACCGAACCAATCCGAACCGTGTACACCCCTATGAAAAGTTGTGTGACCGAAGTCTTACTTGTCTGCCACTATATTTGTGTAATTTTTTTTTTCTATTATATTATTAAATAATTCCTCATATTCTTATAAAATAAGGTATATTGGGATATTGAGAAGAGGGTTGGAATTAAAATAAATTATTAAAAGATAAAATAAATTAAAATAATTAATAAGATAATATCATCTTTAATCTATAATTATTTTATTTTTTTCTCACACATATCAAATCAATTATAACAAAGCGAATCAACATTTCAAACACAATTTTTTTAATCAAGTTAAAATAATCAAAATAGTCAAGTCAAATAGTCAATTTCTCAAACAATGCCACAGGAAGATTCTCGACCAGGGCCAAAAATGTGAGAGGAGATTATATGCAAGTGGGAGATAGAAAAAAAATTATAAATATTGAGATACAGATGTGTCTATGATAAAGTGTACATAAAGATTTTAAGGTGCAAGTAATTTTTTTTCCACTTCTTTCACCGGTATGAAGGTATGGGATCACCGACTGATTTGAATGAGAAATGACATACAAAAGGTAACGTTTTTACATCATTGAAAAATTTTAATATACACATTTTTTAAAGCGATACATCAATACATCTTAGTTATGATTTTTTTATTATTATTATGATATTATTTTAGTTATAATTCATGAATTTTTAGTGATATCTCATATTGTGTTTGATTATAACTTTTGTTATTTTTTTAGTTATGACTAAAAAATATAAAATTATGTTATTTACTTATTTAATTATAAGGTATATATGGTACACACTTTTTGAGAAGAATGTCTCATGGTGTTTATTTAAAAACGGTTGGTTTCGCAAAAAATTGTGATTTCAATTTTAGTGAATATGTTTTGTTAAGCTTATTTTGGGACCAATTTCGGTGATTCAAATTATTGACTTTGTAGGATTTGTTAATTACAATATTCATGCAAAAAAAATCAATATAATTGGATATCAGTGGTTATATATTTAAATTATATTTGTTTTAAGAAAAATAGATGACAAATATAATTTTAAGAATTGTAATACAAATGCGATTCAAACATATAATTACTGATATCAGATCATTTTGATTTTTTACAAGAATGTTCTATTTAACGAGTCATAAAATATGAATGGTTCGGACTACTGAAATAAATCTCAAAATAAACCCGAAACACAGACGACCCAATTAAAATAAGTTAATTCCTATTAAAAAGGACAAAAAAAGTAAATCTCGGTGCAATTTTTTAAAATAATTATAAATAAATATTTTTTTTCATGAATTTATAATAAAATTTTAAAACTACCACTTACGAATGAAGAGGGTACTTTCCAAACATATAAAATAAAAGAGATCGTTCTTCCTTCAACAAGTCTAGAAATTTATTTATTTTTTAAAAATGATCAAGGTTTTAAAAATTTTACTAAATATTTGATCAAATGACTCACATGGGTGTGGATCCCTTACTCATGTGGGATCATGTGAGACTCACACTTATGTGAAATATTTAGTCGAATATTTTGTAAAATTTTTTGTGTCCCCTAACATAACTCAAGAATATATCATGTCAACAAATCAAAGGGCACAAACTGAAAACAAAAATGAGAGTCATGAGTTGGGACTTTTATTTGCGCATACTGTAGTGTTTTGAAAAGTTGGTAAAAAGTTAGTTTTTAACTTTTTTAGTCAATAAAGTTAGCTTTTTTTGGGTAGTGATTCGGGTAAAAAACTAATTTGTTTGACTAAAAAAGCTAAAAATTAACTTTTTGCTAGCTTGCCATAGCAAGCCACTATTTTCACTCTGTATACATTCTTCTCAGTTTATATATTTAAAAAAAAATAATTAAATATCATATATATTCACTCTACATATTTTTATTTCAAATATGTCCTAACAAATAAAAGTGTATACATATTCAAAATACAACCAAATTTGTGTATATACACCCAAACTTAAATCTCTATTGAAGAAACTTAAACCGTCATTTTCAAATGAACAAAATAGTAGTTCAATCTAATACACAAATAGCATGTCGAAAAACAAAAACAAAAAAAAAATGAATAAAAGAAAAAGAAAACAAATTTTTTAATAAAAAATTAAAACCCCAGAGTTGACGGGGAAATGTGTGCATTTGATAAATTAACCTAACTATCCACCGCTGTCACTCTCACGTGTCAATCAGTAATGATCCATGACAAAGGCAAGAACAATTGAACCCATTTCCCAACACAATTTGATCCCAGTCCAAAACCAACCATATATTCTCATGCTGTTGACATAAGGAAATTCATATTTCAAGCATCTCCAACCCACTAGGTATATCATGTTTGTTAGTTAAAATGCCTAGTATAACTTATTTTTTTCAACTCCAATGCACTAGGTATATGATTAGGCATTTTAGCTCAACTCACATTCACTAGCTACATGTAGCTAGCATTCAAGACTAGGCAAAATATATTTAATCATTAGGATCATTTCCCTCCATCTTTGTTGTTGATGTGGCATTTTATAAAATTAATAGTATTTAGATGAATAGCTAAAATAAAGAGCATGGTTGGAGTAGAAATATGAAATAGTTGATAGGCAAAATAAAATATCTACTTTATAGTAATATTTAGATAGGTAAAATGCCTATTACCGTTGGAGATGCTTGAAAAAAGAGAATCACACTAGTGCATTGGAGATGCTCTTAGAATGGAAACGGAAGTTCCAAAACATGCCATGACCAATGTTCATAAATAATCAATGCGAGAACATACAGAGCATTCACTCACACAAATATATCTAATACATTAATGTTCACAATAAAATCATAAAGTTCAAACAAATCAAATAATCCAAAGCATTGACAATGAAATTATTGAATAATACTTCAAGTAATACCATTTTCAATTTTTTTTTTAACGAAAAAAATTAAAACCATTACAGTGAAAAGGAAAAGCGAAAAGGAATCTGATCCGAGCACGCCGATGGCTGTCCTGTTGTCATCTTCCACAGCCAAGCTGAAGAGCGCGCCGGCGGCGTGTTCCTGTCACTCGGCGAGGCCGCCTTTCAACACGTCGATCAACGAAAGGATGATTCCTGACCGTACGATCTTCACCTCGTGAGCTTTCTTAGAGCTATCAATCCTTGTTCTTGCGCAAACACATCCAGACTCTTGAGCTTCACAACAAACTCTTCGTCCTCAGAGATCGACTCAGTCGGTGGTTCGCTCGGTGATTCAACTCAGTCGCTACATGCGAAAACAAAACAGGTGAATTCTCCGTGACGCCTTTCAACAACTCCACCAAATACCCACCTTTATTTTAATATTTCCTAGCATTTTTTTAAAATTTTTCTTCCAAGTTCACTAATTTTATATATATATATATATATACATGTATTATTTTATCACTTACCCATCATATCACCCATCATCTTCAAAATTTCTTTTCTTTTTGGACAAATTACAAACACCTCCTTAAATTTTGATAAAAATACGAATTTCTTCTTAAAGTTTGAGAAATTACATCTCGTCCCTTAAGGTTTATATTTTCATAATAAATTACCCTTTAAAATTTTTATTTTCATACAGATTCTCTCTTAATTTATTAAATAAATTCAACCTTCAAAAAATAATTTATAATTTTTCAAATTTGATAAAAATTTATATTTTTATCAAATTTCCAACGGTGTTTGTAATTTGGCCTTTCTTTTTAATATAACCCATCATATCACCCATCATCTCCTAAATTGTTTAACCTGTCCACACCCTTCCTTGGCTTTTCCACCTGACCATTAATTATTTCATTTGGCCCATAGGGTCCATTCCCATTACCCATAATTGGTGGTTTATGTGGAACATCAAAACCATCATCATCTTCAAATTCATCATCAACCTCATCAAAACTTGAATCATCATCATCATCATCATCATCAGGCACGTTGAACTTGACAGATTTCTGATCTTTGGAGGGAACTATTTGGATTATTTTAGTTATAAAAGATAATATATGTTATTTTAGTCATAATAAATAAAATATCACATTTAATTTATAATCATTATATTTTTCTCTCACAAAAAAAATCATAAAAGTTGAAAAGTCAAAAAAAAATTTCCAAATCAAATTTTTTAGCCAAAACTAAAATAATCAAAAAAAAATCAAAAAATTTCAAAAATCAGCCCCTTTTGGCATTTTGCATCTGTTGTTGGAATTGTTGGCCAACCCCATTTTTCTTTTCTTTTTTCTTTATTTCTTTAATCACACTCATGTTCCCACTGTCAGCATACCCATCATTTTTCTTTTGAATTTCCGCGGGCCAAAAAAAAAAAATTCAACATTCATATCAAATTGCATTTGTTGTTGTTGGAATTGTTGGCCAACCCCATTCTTCTTTTATTTTTTATTTGTTTCTTTAATCATACTCATGTTCTCCACTCTCAACATACACACTATTTTTCTTTTGAATTTCCACCGCCCAAAAAAAAACAAAAAAAAAAAAACACATTCCACATTCATATTAATTGATTTTTTTCTGCCAGCCATTCCTTGCTATCCGATTTTGCGGCACAACAACCTCATTTTATTCATGTTGGGAATCACCCCGCTCACAATTCTACACCGAAGAGTTATAAAAAAAAATACATTACAAAAAAAAAAAAAAAAAAAAAAAAACCAAACAACAACACCATCACAAGCATTTTGTCCCTCCGGAACCAACCCAGCAGCGAAGATTACCCACTACTGACGATCGTGCACCGACCTCACTTCCTCTACTCTGTCACCGATCTCTTCCTTTTTACTTTTGTCTTGGGCGACTCTTGACGGCCCTGCTTTAGTACGTCCCAGTCCGCCAAGCGACTTGACTCCTCGCTGCTCATCAGAAGTAGAGTATGACAGTACTCCGAATTGGACCATGACAGTGGCCTTCCGTTTCAGCTCTTTGTTCTCCACCTTCAGCGCGCAAATCTCTGCTCGCGCATCCTTGTATATGCACTGCAACAGAGAGAGTTGGGCATTTAACTGTTGTACCTTACTTGTCCTATTCTACAGCCGGTGAGACAAGTTAGTGACCGCAGTCATGGTCTCCACACATGACTTCAATGTATAGTGGTTGGCCTCAATGTCAGATTGATCTGTCATTATTTGCTCAACTGACAGCATAGGAAAGTTCAGAGGAGTAAAAGCAGGGGCAGGGGCACTCTGTCCAGGGGCGCTTATTGGTTCATTCAGGTCTGGAAAGAGGGTGAGCGAACAACGGGAAGACGAGGCCATATCAGAGGATGCACAAGCAAGGGGTAGCAGAGCGAAAGAAAGGGATTGCAGAGTGATTTCAGATTGGTTCATCGCTTTGTTTTGCTCTGTCTTTCTATCCAGCTTCAGCCTCGATTTGAAGAGAACGAAGAGGCGAAAAAGACAGAGAGGGCGCGAGACCTGAGGCAGACACCGACGCTTTGTCAGTCATGTGAACCACGCTAGACAAGACGCTTGACGCCACAGTGTCCAGTGCGACTTTTCAAGGCTCGGGCGTGACTTTCTACAAAGGCGAGACATATATATATATATATGTATATCTATGTATGTATACATACACGACCATACAGTGTCTTCTCCAATGGTCCGACACGACCACACACTGTCTTATACAACGGTTCATCACGACCACACAGTGTCTTCTACAATGGTTCGACACGACCACACAGTGTCTTCTACAATGGTCCGACACGACCACATAGTGTTTTCTACAGCGGTTTGACACGACTACACAGTGTCTTCTACAACGGTCTGACACGACCATACAGTATTTGCTACACCAGTCTGACACAACCATACAGGGTCTTCTACAACGGTCTGCCACAACCATACCGTGTCTTCTACAACGTTTTGACACGACTATACAGTGTCTGCTACACCGGTCTAACACGACCATACAGTGTCTTCTACAACGGTCTGCCACAACCATACTGTGTCTTCTACAACGGTCTGATACGACCATACAGTGTCTCATATTTTATTTTAATTTATTTTCACATTTTGTTACTCTTTCCAAACTCATGTTGGTTGGTACATATCCTCCTTGAGTTTGAGGGGGACTGTTAGTGTATATTAGTTCTTGTAATGATGTTAGCTTTGCTTTAGCTTTAATGCCTTAATGATGTTAGTAAGTTAGTGTGTGTATTTATTATACATTATTTTTAGCTAGTGTGTTGTAATCCTCTCCTATATAAGGAGCTTCTAACATTGTTAAATATACAATATATATATATACACAATTTATGAAAAGAATATTTGTAACTTTTACTTTTTAATCATCAAATTTCAACTTACAAAAAGTTACAGTAAGCTAACCCAACCTAAATCAATCATAATTGAAATTAAAAACTCTATGGAATGCAAATACTCCCTCAAATCGATCCCAAGCCAGACGCATTGACTCTCTCAATCTAGCAGCTTTTTAAATTCAATGTTGTTTGTTCACCTTAGAAGCAAATCAAAACAGTAAACTTCTAATTAAGAGTAATTCCACATTTCAAAGCAAGCTTAATATTTTCAATTATCCTCATTAAAATTCACACAACAAAAATTAAGTATGATCTTTCTATTATTTATCTTGTATTAAGAAAAAAAAAAAAACTAAAAAATCATCCATGGTTCACCACTGCCATGGTGACCACCATCAATAATGACATAGATAAGCCCGTAAAGATTATAGCCCACCATTCAGGACCCAATACATAACTCAAATGCTAAAGCCCAGCACTGCTGAAGCCCCATGTAGCAATAAGAACCAATGACACCAAGACACATGGCGAGAAAAGGGCAAGTCACATCAGCAGACAAAGATCTACAAAGTTATTGCCATGGCACATCGCCATTAATGAGGCCCCTTACAGCATTTATTGCGATAACCCCTCTCCGTCGGAACAGGACGCCTTCACCATGAACAAGGTAAGCTAGAGCATAGACTTTCGGCCAAGGTGACAGGTCGGAAGGGACAACGAAATGATTACGAGAGGATATAAGCAAAGGTCGAAGACAGAAAGAAGGTTAAGCTTCCTATCTCTAATCCATCACTACACTCCATTTCTCTTTCTAACTTGCTCGTCAGAGGGTTCGCTGGGGGACTCCCTGTTCCCCGTTGAACTCGTGTGCAGGTCTTTCGGTGGGCTTGGTCATTCGGACGTGGGATTGAAGAGTGTGGATCAGTCCGATCCGTTCTGCTTGGAACAAACTGTTTCATCAGTTGGCGCCGTCTGTGGGAATCCTCTTACTCCGCGCGCCAGTTGTGCTCATTGTTGCCGGAGGCCCTTTCCCAATAACCCCTTCCTACCACCTGCAAAGGTTAATGGTCACAACTAGATCCATGGCTTCCCACCCCAATGTTCCTGACCACCAAGCCGACCCCCCCAATCCAAACAACCCACCACAATATTTCATCGAGCTCACCAACAGCACTAACCGCCTGGCCGAGCAAAATCAAGCCCTGATTAATGTTCTACTCCAAAGAAACCTTCCTATGTCCCCTCCACCACCTCCAGATATCCTACCCAACCAAGAGCGAGCCCCAAGCCATACTATCTAACAGTTTAATCCACCCAACTTGGAAGGCTTGCGACCCCCTCACCCAGATATAAATCCACCACCCCGAGCCCCACATCTGTCAGTCCTGGCACCAACCCCTGAAGGAGAGGCCAGCAGCGTCCAGCCCCCGCTGCCCTCCGGTGGTGACAACATTCCTCTCTGGGATGTAGAACTCCGAGCCATGAAGCTCCAACTCCAAGGAGTCATGCAGAACATACAGCATAAACCCTCCACCACAGCCAACTCACCATTCGTCACCTCCATCCGGGACAAACCTCTACCTCTCAAGTTTAAAATGCCCACCATCGACTCTTTTGACGGTACGACGAATCCAGTCGACCACTTGGAGACCTACGGAACCCTCATGATCCTCCATGCATTCCCTGACGAAATCATGTGTCGGGATTTCCCTGTGACACTCAAGGGGTCAGCTCGACTTTGGTTTAGTCAATTGCCAGCAGACTCTGTCTCCACTTTCCAGCACCTCAGCGACTCATTCCTCAGCCATTTCATTGGAGCCCAGCGCCAGCGGCGTCCGGCAACCCAACTCCTCAACATCCGTTAGACTGAGGGGGAGTCACTGCGCAATTTCGTTACCCACTTCAATACCAAAGCCTTGCAGGTAGCGAAAAACGATGACAAGGTCATCCTTACGGCTTTCATGGCTGGTCTACGGTCGTTTGACTTCTTTTTCTCCCTCTCTAAAAGCCCTCCGACCTCCATGGCAACCCTACTCTCCAAAGCCCAAAAATACATTAATGCCGAAGATTCCCTAGCTGCTCACCAAGACCCTACAGTAAAAAACCCGACCCCCCGGGAAAAACAAAAAGACTCAGAAACCAGACATACTCAGTACAATAACCCAATAAGTCAGTATATCGACCGACCCCCCCGAGCCGACCGGTCGGCACCAGCCCGACTGCCTGGGTGGTTCAAGTGGTACACACCCCTCAAATTTCTCATGGAACAAGTCCTTAATCAAATTCAACGGGACTACCCCCTAAAATGGCCCCAACTATCACAGACTCCTTCCAGTCGGAGAGACCAGTCCAAATATTGCTGTTTTTACCAGGACCACGGCCATAATACCGAGTAGTGTGTTAACCTCAAAGATCAGGTTGAGGGCTTTATTCGTCAAGGACATCTCAGTCGATTCACGGATACTCGCCCTCAGCAGAGGCAACAGAATGAACCTATAAAAAACAACCGTCGGCGCACCCCCTCCTCGACAACCAGCACAGCCTAACCAAGGTCATAATCGCCTTCCACAGCAACCTCAGGCACAAGGCAACCCCACCCCACCTATTGGAGAAATCAGAGTTATTTTCGGTGGGCTTGCTTGTGGAGGACCATCCCACTTGACTCAGCGGGCAGAACTTAGGAAAATAAGGCAGGGCTTAGACAAAGAAGTTGCCACATTGGACCGACCCCTCAAATAGCCCCGGCAGTGGATCGAGCCTATCACCTTTATGGACGCCGACTGCATAGGCATCTGTTGCCCCCATGACGACCCTCTCGTCATTTCTGCTCTCCTCTCCAATTACAAGGTCAGACGGGTTCTCGTCGACAACAGCAGTTCTTTAGACATCATCTTCCTCAATTGCTTCCGCCAGCTCAAGATCGGGGAAGAAAGTCTGTCTCCTCTCCAAACCCCTTTGGTCGATTTTGCTGGCGACCGGGTGACCTCCATCGGCTCCATTGATCTTCCCATCACAATTGGCGAGTACCCGCGTCAGACCACCAAGTTACTCATCTTCTTTGTTGTTGACTGCCCCTCTGCCTACAACATCATCCTTGGCCGCACCGCCCTAAATGCTTTCCAAGCTATCACATCCACTTACCACCTTGCCATCAAGTTCCCCACCAATCTTGGGGTCGGGGCAATTAGGGGAGAGCAGATCGTGGCCAGAGAATGTTATGTCGCCTCACTTAAAGAAGTCAAGCTGAAGGAAGCTATTATCATTGAAGGACTCGATGTCAGAGACGAGGACGAGCTAGTTAGGGGGTAACCAGTGGAAGAGCTTGTCGAGGTCCTCATCGATCCCACTAACCCAACAAAAACTGCCAAGATCGGCAGCCAACTATCCACCCAGGCAAAAGCCGACCTTACCGCCCTCCTGATCGAGCACAAAGATGTATTTGCCTGGACCCACTCCGATATGTCGGGTATTGACCCCTCCTTCATAACCCATCGCCTCAGCACTGAACCCCATTTTCGACTCTTCCGCCAGAAGCAACGCAACTTTCATCCAGAGCGCAACACTCTCATTGCCGCGGAAGTAGATAAGCTCTTTGAGGCACAATTCATCAAGAACGTGAACTACTCTAGATGGTTGTCAAACGTGGTCCTGGTCCGTAAGAACAATGGTAAATGGCGACTCTGTGTCGACTACTCCGACCTCAACCGAGCTTGTCCCAAAAGACAACTATCCCCTTCTTCGCATAGATCTGTTGGTTGACGCCACGACCGGTCATCAAATGCTCAGCTTCATGGACGCCTTCTCCGGGTACAACCAAATTTTGATGCACCGTCTGATCAGGAACACACATCCTTCATCACCGACCGTGGTACCTACCATTACCGTGTGATGCCATTCGGGTTGAAGAATGTTGGGGCCATCTACCAACGGCTGGTCAATGCTGTCTTTCATCATCAGATAGGCCGGAACATGGAAGTATATGTCGACGACATGCTAGTCAAGAGCAAGCTCTCTAATGATCATCTGGCTGACCTGCGAGAGACCTTCGCCACCCTACGAAAGTACCAAATGAAGTTCAATCCGGAGAAATGCACCTTCGGCGTAGGATCTGGGAAGTTTCTAGGTTTCATGGTCAGTCAGTGGGGCATTGAAGCTAACCCCAAAAAGATCAAGGGCTTGTTTGAAATGCAGTCACCCAGAAACGGTAAATGGCGACTTTGTGTCGACTACTCCGACCTCAACTGAGCTTGCCCCAAAGACAGCTATCCCCTTCCTCGCATAGATCTGCTGGTTGACGCCACGGCTGGTCATCAAATGCTCAGCTTCATGGACGCTTTCTCCGAATACAACCAAATTTTGATGCACCCGTTTGATCGGGAACACACATCCTTCATCACCGATCATGGTACCTACCATTACCGTGTGATGCCATTTGGGTTGAAGAATGCTGGGGCCACCTACCAACGGTTGGTCAATGCTGTCTTTCATCATCAGATAGGCCGGAACATGGAAGTATATGTCGACGACATGCTAGTCAAAAGCAAGCTCTCCACTGATCATCTGGCCGACCTGCGAGAGACCTTCGCCCCCTACGAAAGTACCAAATGAAACTCAATCCGGAGAAATGCGCCTTCAACGTAGGATCTGGGAAGTTTCTGGGTTTCATGGTCAGTCAGCGGGGCATTGAAGCTAACCCCGACAAGATCAAGGCCTTGATTGAAATGCAGTCACCCAGAATGGTTAAGGAGGTTTAGAGACTTACTGGCCAAGTTGCCGCCCTCAACCGCTTCATTTCTCGCGCAATGGACAAGTGCCTCCTCTTCCTCAAAGTTCTTCGGCAAACTTTTGAATGGATGGCCAACCCCCCCTCCTTTCTCAGGCAATCACGGGCGAACCCCTCTTCCTCTATTTAGCCGTGTCAAACATCGCAGTCAGTGCAGCTCTCATCAGGGAAGACAGCTCCGTCCAACAGCCGGTCTACTACATCAGTCGGGCTTTCAGGGGAGCGAAACAGAATTACCCATTGTTAGAAAAAATGGCTTTGGCCTTGGTCACCGCCTCCAGACGACTCCGTCCTTACTTCCAAGCAAACTCCATAGTGGTCCTCACTGACCAACCATTGAAAAAGATCATGCAATAACTAGAGCTCTCCGGCAGACTTATGCAATGATCGATCGAACTCAGCCAGTTTGATATCTCCTACTAGCCTCGGACAGCCATTAAGGGGCAGGCTGTTGCCGATTTCATTCTGGAATTCACTAATCTCATCCCAACCACAGCTCCTCTACCCCTACCACCCCCTACCGAACTAGAGGACCCTCACTCCTGGACCTTAATGTCGACGGATCATCCCACAAGGAAGGCAGTGGGGTTGGTCTCATCCTCACCACCCCTGAGGGTGGTTATTTCAAATGCGCCCTCTATTTCTTGTTCGATGCAAGCAATAATGAAGCCAAATTTGAGGCGTTGATTGCAGGTCTCCTCCTCACCAGAGGCATTGGTGTTAGCCATATCCAAGTGTTCAGCGATTCCCAGCTCATTGTCGGTCAAATCACGGGAGAATTCGATGCCAAAGAAGACACAATGCGGGCTTATCGGGATATTGCACTCCCTCACGCTCGCCTCATCACCAGGTTCCATATCAAGCACATCCCTCGGACCAATAACTCCAAGGCAGATAAAATGGCTCAGTTGGCTTCAGCAGACCAGTCGGACCTCAGCCACGGTGTCCGCCTCGAGTACCTTACTCACCCAGCCATTTCCCCAAACCAGCAGCAAGTCTACTTCCTCCAAAATGAACCCATTCCTTGGGCAGCCGACATCTTTTTATTTCTAACAACGGGGGAACTACCAGTCGATAAATAGCAGGCCGCCAAAGTGAGGGTCCGGTCGTCCAACTACATTCTTGTCAGCGGCCTCTTGTATAAACGCGGCTTTTCACGCCCGTATCTACAATACCATAATCCGGCTCAAGCAACCTACGTGACAAGGGAAGTCCATGGGGGTATCGATGGTAATCATTCGGGGGCCCAATCCCTAACCCACAAAATACTTCCCACTGGTTATTTCTGGCCTACTCTTAATCAGGATGCGACTAACTTTGTTCTCAAATGTGATAAGTGCCAACGTTTTGCCAACATTCCCCATGCTCCTCCTACGGAATTGATCACACTATGCAGCCCCTACCCATTCGCCAAATGGGAGATCGACCTAGTTGGCCCATTGCCCACTGGCCGAGGCCAAACCAAATTCTCCATCGTCACCATTGATTACTTCACTAAATGGGTGGAGGCAGAGCCTCTTGCCACAATTACCGAGTGACACACAACCAGATTCATTTGGCAGTCAATCGTCTGCAGGTTTGGCATCCCTCAAGCCATCGTCTCCGACAACGGCAAACAATTCAACAACGCCAACTTCAGGAAATTCTGTGCAGAGCTTCGAATCCAGCCATGTTTCTCTTTCCCAGGTCATTCCTAAGCCAATAGCCAAGTTGAGGTCACCAACCATTCTCTTCTAAAGATCATCAAAACCAAGTTGGAAGCTGCTAAGGGACTCTGGGCTGAGGAACTACCGAATGTACTCTGGGCCTACCGCACTACCGCTCGAACTCCCACTGGGGAGACCCCCTTTCGCTTAACATATGGCGCTGAGGCGGTCATCCCAGTGGAAAATCGGTCTTCCTACCCTAAGGGTTCTACATCCGAATCCAGAACTAACTGAAGAGCTGCGTCGGGCAGACCTGGACCTAATTGAAGAGCTTCGAGAAACAACTGCAGTCAGACGGGCCTCATACCAACAGAAAATGAGAACACGCTACAACCGCAAAGTCAGACCGAGGAAATTCGCAGTGGGGGATCTTGTTTTGCGAGAAGCAACTCTTGCCACCAAAAATCCGACTGAGGGTAAAATGGCAGCCAAGTGGGAAGGACCTTACGTTGTGAAAGCCAGACCTCGTCCGGGTACTCATCGACTTCAGGATATGAAAGGTCGAGACCTTCCCCATCCTTGGAACGCTGAGCATTTGAAGCGTTATTTTCAATAAAAGTTATATTTTTGTATTAATCAATCGTTGTATTTTCTTTTTGACAATCCATGCACTTGCATGCTCTCATTCTCTCCTCATATGGTGTAAATTTATGATCAAATGGCCTGCACTTTGTATGACAACAAGCTTCTATCTCAATTATTTGCGTGGTATTTCAATAACGCCTTAATTGAAGCCTCAGCCAGACTGAGCATGAAGAGCTCGGCCAGACCGAGTTACTTAAAGTTTCAGCCAGACTGAGCATGACGAGCTTGGCCAGACCGAGTTACTTAAAGCCTCAGCCGGACTGAGCATGAAGAGCTCAGCCAGACCGAGTTACTTAAAGCCTCAGCCGGACTGAGCATGAAGAGCTCGGCCAAACCGAGTTACCTAAAGCCTCCGCCAGTCTGAGCCACCATTACAACTTTATGATCGTGGCAGAGTTACCATACTTAGTCAAATTCCGATTCAACGTTTTCTAAGTCAGACTGGCTCCTTGCTAGGTCATGATTCACAACTTCACTCTGCATTGAGGTTTTCTTACATTTAAACTTCACTATGCATTGAGGTTTTCTTACATTTTAAACTTCACTTTGCATTGAGGCTTTCTTACATTTTCAACTTCACTCTACATTGAGGTTTTCTTACATTTTAAACTTCACTCTGCGTTGAGGCTTTCTTACATTTTCAACTTCACTCTGCGTTGAGGTTTTCTTACATCTTACACTCCACAATGATTTACACACATAAGTTGAGGTTCATTGCAGAATCACAAACATAAAAACAACAGTATGCCAAACACAAGTCATAATTTTATTCATTCACAAACTTGTACATTAGTTTATTACAGCAATTCAAAAAATAAATAAATAAATAAACAAACAAACAAACAAAACACAAAACAACCAAAATCCTAAGTACAAACTTTTTCCACACCACTCACTCTTCTTCACTTGAGGTGAGATCTTCTTCTTCAACGCCTTCGTCTAGGGGGGTCTGGGCCACGTCGTCTTCATCAATTCTGACCCTACTGAAGTCTAAGTCTGGGAACAGCTCTTCTTCTTTACGCCTGAACATCTTCCAGCCGCTGTCCCAGTACTCAGCCATCTCATGTTTGTAGAAGTCCGACCGCTGGAAGCTCTGGATTACTTCTTCTTTACTCCTGCTCCTAGCGGTCGCCCTCGACGGACCAGCCCCCCCAGACCCCTCCCTTGCCAAGTTACTGGCGATCGCAGCATCGATCGCCATCTGGAAGTTAGCAGACCCCTTGAACTGCTCCACCGCAGCAACGCACATGTTGAGGTATGCTGCCCTCTTAGAGGCTGCCTTGGTCTTCTCTTCCCTAATTCCTTCTCCAACCTCGCCTTCTCCTCCATTGACTTAGCCCGCTCGTTCGCCAACGTCCTCTCCAGCTAAGCAACCTTCCGATCCAACTCTTCTTTCTCTTTGATTGACTGAGCTCGAAGATCCTCATTGCTAGTCATGGCCTCTTCCCACCGATCATTGGCGACGGTGCAGGCTGCTTGGGCCTCTTCTAGTTTCTTCTGCTCGTTTCCCAATTGGAACTTGAGCGACACCACCTTGCGGCGTTCCGCTTCTAGCTCCAACTTGGTCGTGAGCAGTTTAGCATTGGCTCTCTTGGCTGGGTACCCCTGCACTATCGCCAACACTTGCATCTTCTTGGCCTTCTGGGCCTCTTCCAACCCCCTAGCGCACACACTTGGCACGGTCTCCTTCCATCCAGCAGTGTCTCTCCTCAAACTTGCAAGTTGGGCCTTCGCCTCCTCCAATTTTGCCTTCAGAGGTTTCATTTCACCTTTTGCAGCCGCCGCCTTTCTCAGTAGAGCCCCTGCTAAGGTGGCCACCTCCATTTGGGCAGAGCACAGCCCCCTGAATAGCTCAGCCTCATTGAACCTGGCCACCGAGCGCACGGCTGCTTTGTCCACGACCCCCACAAGACGATCTGCAACCGCCCTGGCTGGGCCTTCTTCTCCCTCCAGTTGCCCAGACGCTGCACGAGCATGATAGATAGCAGCCGCCAACCTGACCCCCAATCCTTGGGGCGCAGGACCCCCCTTGGGCTGCTGCTCCATTCCTTATTCGGACCAGCTGACCCACTCTCCACTTGTATCTTGGGGCTCATGGCACTCATGGTTTCTCCCTCACTTCAAACTTTGTCCCCCTACGCCTCTAGGACAGCCACCCTTTCTGGAGTAGCCTCCACTACCAACTCCTTCCTCCTCTTCAGGGCTGGTCCCTCCTCCCTCTCCCTTACCCTTTTCTTCTTCTTCGCCACAGCCTCCACCTCCTTGTTGGCCCTTTCCTTCAAAGGATCAATTGGGGGCGGTCATGGCTCAAATTCACCCAAGTCCTTTTCCCCCAACGATTTGGAGCGTGGTCGGATCCTCTCCCTCGCGATCGGCTTCGGCAGCCGGTCTGCCTGTGACTCTTTGAATTTATTGGCCTTCGCAAGAATGGTCCTATCCTCCACCTCTTGTGCCTTCCTTCTCACCTCTAATTCTGCCGGTTCCAGGTCTCCACCGGTCGGCTGGGGCCCCAACCTTGCGGCAAACAAGGCCGACGGCTGAACGAGCTCGTCCCATTTGACACCCTCCTTCTCCCTCCATGCCTTCACTTTCTTCACCCTCTTCTCAGCTACCGCTCCCAGCTTTGGCTCTACAGACTTGGGGGGCACTCTCCACACCGTGCACACTCCAACTCCTCCGTTTGCGGACACGTAGAACCACCGTGGCCTCCACCCCTTTATTGATGATGGCAATCCCGCCACCAAGCCCCTCCCCGCCACCGCCTGCAAAGTGACCCACGTTTCTTGCTGCCCCGAGGCCTTGTAGCATGCAAAAAACTCGTCCACCGTCATAGCCGCTCCCTCGTTCGCCCTCAGCCACGCGCTTGTACAGGCCAGTACAATCTTCCATGCGTTAGGCATTAGCTGACCCAACGCCATTTCCAACCGATTTAAGGCATCCACTACCACCTGCGGGAGTGGCAATCTCAACCCTTCCTTCAACGCCTCCTCATAGAGGGCAAACTCCGCCGGTCGGGCATCGGATAGCCTCTCCTTCGTTGTTGGCAGCTTTAACTCTATTTCTGTGGGAATCTGGTATTTCTCTCGTATACCCACCAACTCCTCCGCGGTCACGATCGACTTATCGGCCTTCTTATGCCAATGATCTGGCTCAACCTTGCTGATTAGCTGCATAGCCACTATCATTGTGGACGAACGAGGTCACCCCACTGGCTCCCCCTCGCTTCCCACTCGCCTCTCCGTCCGGTATTGTTTCGCCAATTCTACCGCATCATCGTCACCCAATGGATCAACTCTTGCTTCCTTTTGGGCCATCTCTCTTGTGTGGCTGCAAATAGCTTTGGATACAGGCGCAAGAAAATTCACAAAGTGCTGCAGGGGTGTATCGCTAGCAACGAAGGAGTCTACACTTGGAATGTTTTGATTTTTTGCACAAAGATAGGTAAAGCGATTAATACCAAAAGCCCAAGGCTTGCCCGTATTCCAAGGGTCACAATTAAATTTCGTCAGTTTAAAAATTTTCAAAAAAATCCGCCAAACTGTCTTTTCAACACCCTATAATGATCTATCTTCTCATTTATTGCCCAACGCCCAACCTTCCCCACTACGAGATTCTGCCACGTGTACGATCACGATCCACTACCCCTGTCCCCTTCCCTGTCTATTCCACTTCACTTCACCACGTGCCTCGCCGCCTCTCGAGCCTCGCGCCGCACCACCAACCCTTCGCGGTGGGCTCTCTCTATGGTCGGTCTCTCCAATGGGCCACCCTTCGCGGTCGGCCCTCCCCATGGTCGGTCTCTCCACTCGGCCACCCGTCGCGGTCGGCCCTCCCCAGGATCGGTCTCTCCCCTCGGCCACCCTTCATGCTCGGCCCTCCTCAGGGTCGGTCCCACACTCGGTCGCCTTCGCGGTCGACCCTCCTCGTGACCAGTCACCATTCGCGGTCGGCCCTCCTCACGGTCGGTCCTTCCACTCGGCCACCCTGCGCAGTGGGCCCTCCTCATGGTCGGTCAATCCTCTCATAACCCTCATTTTCTTCATTATTCCCTTCGTTGGACTAAAGTTGCACTTGGGAATGGGGGACTACTGACATGGATAAGCCCATAAAGATTATAGCCCACCATTCAGGGCCCAATACATAACTCAAATGCTAAAGCCCAACACTGCTGAAGCCCAATGTAGCAATAAGAACCAATGACACCAAGACACATGGCGAGAGAAGGGCAAGCCACATCAGCAGACAAAGATCTGCAAAGTTATTGCCACGGCACATCGCCATTAATGAGGCCCCTTACAGCATTTATTGCGATAACCCCTTTCCGTCGGAACAGAACGCCTTCACCATGAACAAGGTAAGCTAGAGCATAGACTTTCAGCCAAGGTGACAGGTCGGAAGGGACAACAAAATGATTACCAGAGGATATAAGCAAAGGTCGAAGACAGAAAGAAGGTTAAGCTTCCTATCTCTAATCCATCGCTACACTCCACTTCTCTTTCTAACTTGCTCGTCGAAGGGTTCGCTGGGGGACTCCCCATTCCCCGTTGAACTCGTGTGCAAGTCTTTCGGTGGACTTGGTCATTCGGACGTGGGATTGAGGAGTATGGATCAGTCTAACCCGTTCCACTTGGAACGAACTATTTCATCAAATAGGACACCTATTTGGGGAAGAATTTTCACCCTTTCCGGCCTTGCGAAAATCTTCTTTTCTTTGCCACTACCTCTCTTTCTTTCAAAATGTCAAGAGAACCAATATTCCTGACCGCCATTACATTCTTCACACTGCTTCGTCTTCTTAACTTCATTGCATTTTTCATGCTTCCTCTCCCTATGCCGGCCATAGGCCCAATAAGGTTAACTTTTTCCACCATTTTCAATCAAACATTTTTAAAAGCATTTGTAGTATCTCAGATTTCATACCAAATACTAAGTAAGTACATCATACAACTTAGATTTCACATCTACTAACTATATTCAATCAGACATTTTTACAAGCACTTGCAGTAAATCTTACAATTCAGATTTCAAATCAAATACTTACTCATATTTGTTACTAGAATAAAGGTAAAAAGAAGCAGAAAATGCAATAGTGCAAGCTACCTTCCTTCTAAACATGTTATGTAAGCTGTTGAGATTCGTCATTATGGTTGATGAAAGGAGTATTGTAAACTACTTTGTTTGTCCTTTGTGCTGGTTTTGTTGTTGGGAATTTGCTTCTCTTTGTTATACGTGTTTTATTTATTACAAGTATCATTTTCTATGTAGGATCCTTGTGTTCAATTCATTAAATATATGTACTTTTTTTTTTTGGTGAGAAAAAAATTATATTCAATGGTTTCTTCATTTTGTTGGATTTCACATCTACTAACTATATTCATTAAATCATAATCATGGCTCAGAACCTGGCCAAACAATTTAATGAGACTATAACTCATATTAAAACACTTCCATACTTCACAATTCACATGAGATTATAACTCATATTAAAACACTTCCACACTTCACAAATGATACAAAGATTTGCTGTATCAATGGAGTCCATCTCCTTCCTCCTCCCAAATATCCGGTTTAGGAGTCCATCCCCTATCTCCTTCCAAACCGTGGAGTACATCCCCTATCTCCTCCCACACAATACACATATTCCAAGTATATAAACACTCATCATATACAAGGATCAATCGATACACATATTTGATGTATTATTCCAACCGTCATATTCATTGACACATTTAATGTGATTAGTTTCAGTTTTCCCTAATCAACATACAGTGTCTACAACAATCAAGACTATCTTCCGCCGACAGCCCAAAGCAGTTATTTCTAAACAGGAAATAAATGCATTAAACCAATAGAATATTAACATTCTCATGGGTAAGTGATTAGATTATCCAACTCCACCATTCAACTTTATAATTCTCCAATTTCATAATTCCCAATTTAATTTCATATTCCCACAAATTAATTTATCACATAATTAGAGCATTTTTCCCTAATTCTCAATATCAACCCAAAGGTTCAATTTCTCCAATATAACAACAATAATTCCATTTTTTTTAAGGTCTCATATACACATGGGATTTAATCTTTTGAAAACCCCCTTTTAATAAATTACGAATCAAACCTTAACTTTTTCCAAAATTACCCAACAACATCAACTAATCAAAATGACTAAAATTCATGTCAAAACCCATAAGATGGAGTAGGGCATCCCTACCTCGAAATGAAAAGACCAAATGGAGAAGATGGTTAAAACCCAAAGTGCTCCAAATCCAAGATTTTTCAGATTAAAGCAAAGCCCTCGCGAAGCTCTACCTTTTCTACAAAGGAACAAGGATAGAAACACACTAGAGCTAGATCAAACCTTAGAGATAAGATATGCAGAGAGAGAAAGAGCTGCTGGTCTAGGGTTTGTATAAGAGAAGAGATGAAAAAGTGAAGGAAGAAGAAGCTGCTGCGAACTGAAATATACGAGGCTCGCTCGTGCGAAGGAGTAGTCGCTCGAGCAACCAGACACAAGGAACCCTCGCTCGAGCCAACAATTCGAAGCTTCAGGTCTGCAACCCAGAAGCACGCTCGAGCGAAGAAAAGCTCGCTCGAGCGAAGGAAAGCTCGCCCGAGCCAAGAAATGCAACTCTCAGGTCCAGAACAGACGTAGACGCAGGCTCGAGCACAAGACTTCTTGCTCGAGCCACCAGACACAACACCCAACTCTGGCTCGAGCGAAGGAACCCTGGCTCGAGCGAAGGAACTGAAACAAAGAGCTCGCTCGAGCGACAAAAGCCTCGCTCGAGCGAAGAAGCAAAATTCTGGACAACAACTATTGGTTTAAACTCACAACCAACCTGTAACAAATCTGCCCAACACATCCTAAAACTCAAATATATGGAATTAAATGACGACAACAAGATATACGCAACAACCAACTCCATGGAACCTAAGTCCAGATACAACAACCAAAGGAGGAAGAACCGGGATCGCTATAGTCTATAAATATATAACATTTTTAAAGGTTTCTTTTTCTTTTTTTGAAACTAAAATTTGTTCAAGCAATAATTCAACTAAAAAACCAACAAAATTTTCATTCAACTATGCAATGAACAATCAAATTGATCTTGTGAAAGTCCAAAATTATGATTTCAATTTGGTGAACGTCTATTCATTAATTTTCAATTAAATCATCAATTGATTTTTTTTTTTATAAAAAAAATCAAGATTATCATCTGTAATGCTCATACTGCAGCCATAGCAACAACATCACATCTTCTAGTCAGCCTTCAACCTCGAGCGAGCCTCAAGGACCACAACCGTTGTTTTGGATATTGAGGTCGAACATGGAGCATCTTTTGATTCAAAAATCGTACAACAAAGTTCTCTCATCTGTCATGGCCAAGAGACCATAGATTGTGACCAGACACCAACAATAGTTATATCTCTAATTCTATTGGGAATTTTGGCTATTGGGTCTTGTGGTGACTGACTTAATCCAGATAACAGTTGTGAAGATAGAGATGATTTTGTGTTGGAGGCAATCACGGTGATTGCCAAGGCAGTACCATTGCAATGGTGCCAGTATGGTTGTCATGGATTATGCGATGAGTGATGAAGAATTTTTTAGAGAGAATGGAAGTAGAGAGATAAATTCTCTTTCAAACACAAAACTGAAAGACCATGGTAAACAAACACATTCTATGGGCCTTATAATTATAAAATATTATTTCATTATTAATATTTTATCATTCACCAATCCATTAGCTCAATAATGAAATTACTATTTCATTAGCTTAATATTAGAAAATATTATTACAATTATTAACTACATCCATCTATCTTATACTGTTGATTGTACACATGACGTTTGTTACATTATGAGAAAACATGTCTACTATGATCCAATACAGCCAAACGTGTCTTTTGCTGAATGATGCATACTACAACAATCATTAGTCATTTTTTTTTTCTTGAATGACCGAGATAAGTCAGTCTATGATAATTTTGTACAAAAATGAAACATGTTCCCAATTCATTCAATCCTATGGTGGGGATTGTCCACCATACACTAGCTATACCACAATACAATGCTAGTGTGTCTTCTTTTTCTTTTTCTTTTCTTCTTCTTCTTCTTCTTCTTCTTCTTCTTCTTCTTCTTCTTCTTCTTCTTTTTTGTGTAACTTTGACAACTTGTAGTTGAAAACACTGACAATATATATAAATTAATGATCTACTTCTCACACACCTATGTGTTCTGATGGTATATTTGGTGTTAAGGTGTTGTATTTGCCAAACAATATAAAGTATGAACATTCACATCTGTTCTCTTATATTGAAATTGGTGTGAATGTTCACGTCGTAATTTATGTTAATGCCCATTTTCAATTAATGTAAATGTTTAAGATATGTCTTATGTTTACTATAATCGACTATAGATGTTAATATTCACATTTTACATATGAAGGGTGTATGATTCATCCACAAACGTATTAAAAAAAAATATTGACTACACACAATGACAATTGACCAAACAATGTTCCAAATAATATGAAGTGTGAACACCCACATTTGGTCTCTTATGTTGAAGTTGGTGTCAATGTTCACATCGTAATTATGTTAAGGCCCATTTTCAGTCACATTATGTCATTTATTTATTATAGTTGACTACATATGTAGATATTCACATTGTACATAAATAAGGTGTATGATTTATCCACAAATATACCAAAATTAATGTGAACCTTCACATCATTTTTGTGTCTAAATAAACATTGTGGCTTGTGGTTATATGACTGAATACAACGGTCTGATGTGAACTTTGATATCACAACTGCATAGTGATAATGAACACAGTGAAAATATATATACTATTTAATATCATATGGATGTGTGAATATTCACACTAATTGACAACACAGATGACAAATTTCTATTATAGATAATGTGAATATTAACATTGATTAATGATGTGATGAGAGTAACAAAAAACCAAAAACAATGGCAACAACAAAACTACAAATTTGACAAATCTCAATCTCTCAAAAAATAAAAAACCATCACTCACATCTTCATCTTCATCATTATCACTATCAATAACAACCCATGCAATTCCACTATTACACCAATCTAATCCAAATCAAACCAAATGCACATTCAAAGAATAAGGCTGTAACAAAATCGACTGGATACAAAATTGAGTTTTGAATTCGCTCTCTTCCTTTGATTCAAATCCTTCTCTCTCCCTTTGATTTTCGGCTAGAATTACAACAATGGCAGAAAATAGAGTTATGAATCACAACAATGGAAGAAGACAATCTTCGAACCCAAAAATTATTTAAATTGTTTTTTTTTTTTTTAGAATATTAAAAAAAACTCTATTTTTGGGTATGAGAAAATGGTAATTTTGTAATGAGTAAGGGCAATTATGATAATTAAAATAGTTGCTGATCGTGAGTGTGATCGATTCAACAGGCAAGAATAATGGATTTGATGGTAAATCCCAGAAAAAACTCTCTAAGACTTGACAATAAACGATTTGGAGAATCCATAATGTATAGTAATAGAGCTGATTTGGGAGAAATCTTTGGGCTGTTATGGCTCTCTCTTAGAATAGGAGGTTTACTGTTAGTGTAACTGGTAAAACATTTGGAACATGATAATAATGTGGGTCATTTGTATTTCAAACATTTGAGCTTATCCTCTGCCTATTTTAATGTCTTTTACTTTGCCGCCAAACTTGGGGATATAATACGGGATGTTTTCCCTTCCTACTTTATATATTCATCTCTTTATATTTTTTTTTCATAAGACCTAATTTTAAATTTGTAATGATAATTTGAATTATTTACCTCGTAAATTCATAATAAAGATTATTCATACAAAAAATAAGTTTTATTAGACATTTATAAATATAAGAAAAAAAAATCATATTTGATTTTATAAAATGAACGACAAATGTGTTTGTAAACTTAAACCATTCATTTTTTTAAATAAAATACTATTTATTCATATATTAATAATTTTCTAATGAAATTAATTTTTTACATAAATAACATTTACGTCTATATAGTAGACGATTGAATTATCAGTGTGGGTTTAGAATTGAACCATATAAGAAGAGTATATAAAAGTATAAAGAGATGAGGTACGGAAGAGATATCCCATTTAATATGAGAAATATTGAAAAAGGTTAGAATTCACATCTCGACATAAAAATTTGAGGAATTCGTGAAGCCCATCAGAGGTCCTATTTTAATAATTAAAATAGTTCATTTTATAAGACCTGCAATATATATTATTCATTAAAAAAAAAATAGGTCGATCAGATAATTGTAATATTTTTATTTTATCGTATTTGTCTTTTAAAAAATAAATAATATATTTTAAAAAAAT
>NW_021032146.1:0-14342 GCF_004153795.1 Camellia sinensis | reverse complement strand
GCTAAACTGAGACTGATTGTGATTGGTAACTGAATTGATTGAAGTACTGAACTGACTGACTAAAATCTGGAACTGAATTGATGAGTATATCTGTTTACTTGTACATTTATCTGTTTGACTGTTTGATTATCTGTTTGTGTTTTATGTTTTAATTGCGAATTGAAGGCCTTATCGGCGGCCGAATCTGAAATTGATTGATGATTTGTGATCCTTAGAATTAATGTGTTTTTATGGCATATTTAGTTAAAATGTGATTTGGTATGATTAAATTAGGTTAATTATTGATAAATTGCACAACTTAGACTTAATTACTATTTTGCCATCCTTAGTGGCCACTACCTAACACATATGGAGCCTTATACACAATTAGACAAACTTTTCCTTAGCCTCATTTGAGCACAAAACCGATCTAGAGAGAGAGGGAGTGAGAGAATTGATGTGTTCTTGAGGATATTGTAGAAAACTTGCAACATTGAGCCTCCATACTTCTAATTCAAGACTTAGGTAAGGAAATTCAACCTCCCATTGTTGTGTTCAAGTTGATTCTTGCATGGTTCATGTCTAATTGAGGAGCCAAGTCATGTCTTGGTCTATTAATGTTGAATTGGAGCTCATTCCATGCATGCATGTTTGAATTGTTGAATTTTTTAGTTGATTCCATAGAGAATTGTCACATGCATGCTCATAGTTATGTTAAGTCCATGTTTTCATCTTGTCCTTGGAAGAATTGGCTCATTAGAGCATGAAGTTGAAGCTTTGAAATGGTTTAAATTCATGCATGTTTGCATGTTCTTCATATTCATGAAAATTGGTTTGAATTGAGTTGTTTGAAACACCCTTGGGCTTTGATTTTACAAATTGAGCATTGAATCATGTTAAAGTATGAGTTTTGATGTGTTTTCTGGAAAATTGGCCTAAGAGGATCGAAATTTATGGTTTAAAACTTAGTTTTGAGCTTGAGGTTCAAATCTAGAATTTCCAGAATTTGGACTCACGCTTGAGCGGGGTGACTGGCTCTCGAGCGTAGAAATCGTGCTCCCAGCTTTTTGTTCTGTTTTGAAGTCTGCTCGAGCAGAAGAATTGACGCTCGAGCGGGACATTGTCTCTCATGCTCGAGCGGGTGTCGAGCGCCCAATCGAGCGTGATTTTCACCTATCCAGCACTTTTGACTGTTTTGCAGAATGCTCGAGCGGGTAATTCTACACTTGAGCGGAAACCTTTGTCTGCATGTCTGCTCGAGCGGAGTAACCTAAGCTCGAGCGTAACGCCTGTTTTCTGAAAATTCTGAAAATGCTTTTAAAGTGCATCTTTGCATCCTCATCCCATCCTAGGCATTCTTAGGCCTAGTTTAAGACATCTTAATGAGGATATAGGTGTAGAATCACACCGAGGCAAATTAGGGATTGGGTTATTATTTTCCCAACTCTGTAGCTTAGTGTGTGTTCAATCTGTAATTGTGTAGGGTTGGCGACTGGGGACGCGCTCTAGCTTTACTGTAGCCCAGAACTCTGTGAGTAACAACTGTGTAAAGATATGTTCAAAATGATTATCTTCTGAACAATTGAACTGTACTGCTTTCTGAACTGATACTGTTAATTGAATGAATGTATGTCCTATATTCTGAACTGTGTTGTGGCATCCTTAGCAACTACTGTTTACTGTTACTGTTACAGAGATCTCTGTCGGTTCCCTTGTTGGAACCACTACTGTTTACTGATTGATGGCCATCATTTACTGTTCGGTCTTTTAAGACCTACTGTTTACTGTACTGTTATGCTAATGGATGTACCACATATGACTGAATGACTGATATACTGAATCAACGAACTATTTTCATTACTGTAAGGACATTCATTCTTAACCTCTTTACGCATTACGTTATTCACTGGGTTTTAGCTCACTGCTTATATATATATGTAGGTGTACAGGCACCAGACCGTGGCTAGAAGCGTCGGGGTTAAACTCCAGTTTTGTCAAGCCAACCACTGTGCCTCACTGCGAGGTTCCGAGCCTGTCAAGTTATGGCTTAGGGGTGTTTTTAATTTCCCCGTCTGTCTTTGTATCTGTTTTGTATGACTGTATAGACTGTTACCGTACTGTTTTAATAGGGATTAGGTCCCTGAACTGAATAATTATATATATGTACATACTGTTCTGTACTGTTCATGTATAAGTGTATGAAAAGTCTTTTTGGCATACAGACTGTCACGGCTCATTGGACATTGTTTATTTACTGTATTGGCTTCCGCCAGCCCCTGTATTACTGTATTACTGTTAAGCAGGCCTTCGGTAATCTTGAATTACTGGCCGGTTATGGTGCTAAACCCATAGGGACGGGTTTGGGTCGTGACAACTCGGCCAAAGCCTTCTGCTTGTCTGCTTTAGCCGAGTTAACCAGCCCGGTAAGTTGGGCGACTTCTGATTCAAGCTCGGCCATTTTTTGTTTGGCTTCGTTTAGCTCTGCCATCTTGCTGTCGGCCTCAGCCACGGCCAACCTTGTTGTCTTGCGCAGTTCCAACACACGCTTATGAGCAACGTAGTTCTTCTGCATGGCCTACAAAAGGAGAGATAGCAATTATGAATAAAAGTCGAGCAAACAGATGATGTAAAATGAAAGATGGTTAAAAGAAGCACTTACTAACACCATTGACTTCGTCGCTGACCGGATGGCCTTTAGCTCGGTCAAATGGTCATGATGTTCCATATCGGTGGGCAGACACACGCTTTTGGCGAGATTGAAAGCGAACGAGTGGTCCTTGTCTGCTACCACCGAATCAGTGCTAGAAACAAGCTGGTTCTTGTATGTGATCTTTGGTGCCTATTCAGAAGGGCTAGCCCGATCAGAACCCGCGGGCTCTTGGCTCGGTTGCGTTGACTGGGGGAGCAGGGTGTTGTCGTCATCCACAAGGTGTTGTGGCTCGGTTGAAGGAGTGCGAGCGCGCTTCCTCGACCGGGATGACGAGGCTTGGGCTGTTGGGAGAGCCACCACTGCATCGACGTTTTGACCAGCTGGAGTGGTATCGGTCTGAACCCCGCTGTTTGAGATTGAGGTTGTCTCGGTAATAAGGGCTTGCACAGCTCGGCGCTTTGCCATTTCTTGTTCTACGATTAGAGAATAAGGTTAATTTGTGGCAAGTTTCGGTCCGATTCTGGTGATGGTTCTAGAAGGAAGTCAGTTACCCTGGTCTTTCCCCTACCACTGTATTTTGTATGTTGGTTTCAAAATTGAGTAGCGTCGCGCCAACGCTGCGTACATGGTACCAAAGCGCGGCCGTGGAGTTGCGTCTAAAATTGGGGTATTGATACTGCGACTTCAGTTGTCTAAAAGTTTGCATATAAGAAAAAGGCAACGGTTAGCCCGGGTGCAAAGAAAATTATAAACAGTAAGAGTAAGAACGCATAAGCTAAGCCGGGTATTCATACCGGCTACTCGCTTTTTTCAGTTATCCCGTATCCCCGGTATTAGGGCTTCCTAGTCTTCGAACAGTTGCCCGAAACCCAGATGAAGTCATCATCTATTGACATCTTTGTTCCGATGTAATTTTTTAATTTTTTTTTCTCAGCGACGTCTTATTCTTAAATAATATCAGGCCCTTGTTTCTGTAGCCTGGCATGTCGGGTGGTAAGCAAGACAAGGAACCACTCGTTCGCTTTCAATCTCCGCCAAACAAGCCATTGGTGTTTTTCATTATGGCATCGAGTGATTTGGTGAACCTAGTACACGCTGCACGTATGGAAACATCCTAAAGCTCCGACAGATGTTGAGTTTGGCGCACGCGTCGAATTAGGCTCGGCGATATACGCTCGGGCGATACTATTCTGGAGCTCTAATCGTGGAAAGTCCAATTATGGAGAATTTTTGCTGATAAGGTAAGTTGGTGCTGTCTGTCTTATACTCAATTCTTTTCATTATTACATCAATCTGTTTTCGCTCGTCTAGCAAGAGAACTTTTATTTCATACAGTTCGGATATAGATCTCTCGTTACTACGCTGTGATAGATATATGGCCGCGCATGCAGAAGGCACATGGCTCTCACGCTACTGACTTCACGCATATATAAGCGATGGTGTGTGGTAGAACAAAATTTGTTTTCCCCAGGGCGCTGTACTCAACATCGATCAGAGAGGTTGAGAACAGTCGGGTCATCTGGACTTTGTAAAGTAGGTCACTATGTCTGGAAATACGCACGCTATGCCGCAATGGGAGCGAAACGGTTTTATTAGCCAAAAAAATCAGATGGCCGAGCTTTGTGATTTCCAGCATGTAGGTCAGCTTAACACTCTCTCGAATTATTTAACACCTTGGAGCGTCTGGTTGAGACGTACTTCAGCGTCGGTGTCTTGAGATGAGCCAGGACATATGGACATAGGCTTTCTGGTCTGAAGCGTAGTTGCAAAGGAGTTGCCCACTGCGGACCCTAGTCAGCAGAGTCTAAACCGACCGTCCACCTGAGTGGAGTGTATAAAGACGATACTAATCACCAACGATGGGTCCGAAGTATCCGTTCAAGATTACCGCTAAGTACAAAGAGCAAAAATAGGACCTAGTCTTAACAGCTCCTAATAAAGCACGTTAAATGCGCTAAGCCGAGCTCTCTGTCGGGTTCGAGGTGACCCAGAATATTGGAACTATATAGGTTACGAGCTATAATAGAATAAAACGCAAATGTCTCTCGTAAGAACAGTTGTAGAAGACTCCTGTGGAGCATAGGTGCTGGTTAGTAGCACCATTATAATAACGTTTCTCGCGATCACACTTTGTACGATTAGCAGAGTTTCCTTAACAGAGATATCGCGAGTGGTAGGTATTCAGTATATAGTCCTCCGAATTACAGACTTCCGGGATTTCGAGGGTTGGAGACTCCCTGATATTCCCTCGTATATTCAAATTACTGGGAGTATCACTCGATAGCAGCTTCGTGAACATCTATAACATTGTCACATAGATCTACTGATTAAAACTGACGACACGCGACAAACACGCAGTGGCAAATTAACGGACTATCGTCTCTTGCATAGAGACACCTTGATTACTTTTGATGACAGTGGGCCATAGCAGTGGACTGCTTTGGCCAGAATCACCAGCGTAGTCGCCATCCGCAGTGAGGCACAAGTAGATTGAGCTTTTACATATATTAAAATGGGGGAAAAGCTCTTTTAGCGACAACCTGACTCGGTGGACCAGACACATAGGTCGTGTCCGTATCCACTCAGAAGTCTGCCTTACGGCCTCGGGGAAGACTTTGCGTGTAGCGATTAGGGAGAGTGGCTCTACGTTTCGTTAGCACCCGCTACGCCTACATATATATATAAGCAGTGGCTCGTGAAAGCTCATCGATTGAGAACTCGGACCTACTCGTACTAATGCGTAAGAGGTTAAGATGAAATGTCTATCCAATCGAATATCAAGTTTAATGATTAATCGAAAGAATCTATCTGTGGCTGCTTCGATTTATTTCACGGGTTTATTAATTAGTCAAGCTTCGGTATTATCCAGTTAATTATGTGTGATGGTACGACACACGGCATTTCTCAAGAGATTAATAATAGTACAATAACAGGCTAGAGGGTCCGCTCTTGGTATTAAGGGACAAGAAACCATTAAACTGATCATTTTTGCGCGCCGCTCAATCGATATTGTCAAAATAGATTGCGGTATTGCTACTCTAGGATAGGTGTTCTAGGAGGAACCGACAGACTTGATTCAATCATGTAATCACGAAAACAGTAGAATTTCATGCTCTCACCACGGCTTGCGATAGGGGGTGCTCTAGAATCAAAGATGGTATATTCAGTTCATGACCACCTATTAGGACATTCACTCATATAGATGTCGCATTCTATAGATATCAAGACTTACGCTAGAATAAGAGCATTACTTGTCTATTCTCTCGTAATATCTGTTAAGTATAACAATACCGACATCTCTTGTCAACACTCAATCCAGTTTACACACGATTTCTAAGGTTACTGCAAGTTATATCAATATAAGCTACAACTAGCCGTAGCATATTGCTGGGTGCATAGCAGTAACCCAATGCGCTACGAGGACTACAAGTTGGCATCCTCCCAGACTCATACGCCGCAAAACTGCAAGGATGCTCACTAAACAGCATCAAAAATTACCAGCATCTGAACGTAATCACATCACAGTAAGACTCAATAGAAACGAATAAATATAATATTACGCCAATCCCTTAATTTAGCATCTATCGCATGGTGTGGTTCTAGTCGCTCATAAGTAAATTGCCTCATATTTAAGCGTAGCTCATTCACATCGTCAAGGCACCTGTCAAACTATCTAAAGCGATGGCCTAGGATGGGAGCTTCGCAGGTGTAAAATGCATAATCGTAATGCACTTTAAAAAGAGCAATGTGTCTATAAGGAAGATATTTCATAGGCTATAAACAGAGGCGCCATATTAGCTATTCAATTTGTCAAGTGGAAAGTACGCTATAGGTGTAGTATCCGTTATGCACTCGCCGCGCCGAGGACCCGATGGCAATGTCAAATGACACAGAGTGAACAAATGAGGAATTGCATATATACCCGTGTCGCTCCTGCGAGATGTAGTAAACTAGTTAATCGCGTCACAGCTTTGTGAAATAATGGCCATTCCCTCATGCAATCATAACAATCTCAATAAGAGATGCTGGATAGGGTGAAAATCACATGCATTAACGATTGGAAAAGGCAGGATCGAAAGACGTGGGCGTCTGGTCACAGACGATTCGTATTCATGAGAGACACATTACGCTCTCCACGCACACTTCAGACTTCGTAACAGCTGTTATGCCCTCATCGGCAAATTCCGCGTTTGAATCACGCTACGAAGACCAGGTCCAACTTTCAAATTACACGAGTCAAAAGATGGAGACACACAGAAATTATTATTCCTAACGCTTCTGAAAAAAGATCTTCAGTACACCGAAATTCTAAATCTCCGAATCTAAGATGGAATTATAGGAAAAGTCCACAATTCTGTAATTATTTCGCAGGATTTGAATGCTCGCACAGACTACAGATATCAACGCGGACTTTTGTCTTTACTTATAACTAGAGTTAAGTGATCGATGCTCGTCATGTATAGGTGCGCTCCAGAGATTCTGTCTTCGAGAGAAGGAAACACTCACTCAACCTGGAATGCACTTCTCACCCAATGATTACAGACCTCTGTGCGCTCATAATTTTTGTAAACAATCCCTAGGTTAGTCTCCGAGAGATATGTTCAGATAGAGCACAACACTGTCCAACGGTTACAAACACGCTATAATTCTGTGCACTATGATATATTGCACTACAGACAATGCAAGAACGATAGGCAGTGATAAGGTAAGGACACCATAATTGCACAATAAAGGTTAAACTTTTCGAGGCAGCATACACTATATTGAGCTGCCATAGTCTCAGTGATCTCTGCTCGTCATGCCGAAATATCAAAAAGCCTGATGAACTGAGTCACACACTGATAACTTGAGCAGACATGGCATGTGAACAATTCTCTATGGAATCATCAAAAATTCAACAATCAAATATGCAGCATGGAATGGAAGCTCTCAGATATTCACACACATTCAATAATAGGAAATGAAGAAATGCGACATGAAACTCAGCATATGAAAACTTAAGGCTCTCATATCGCCTGCACTCCGAGAGTTGGATCGGCTGATGTACCAGGGCAGAAGATATGTACGCTTGAAACACAAGACACAATTTGCCGGCAACGGGGGATTGAAACTATATCAATCGTATTCACCTACGTAGGTTCTTGAATTAGCAACGTGATTTGCGCCGGGGACGTGACCTCTTACTCTCCAACTGGATATCGCGTCAGTTCTTTTCGCTATAGCAATATGCTCTACTAAGGACCATCGATCAAAATGTCTACATCCTTCACTAACGCGTAACAATACCATCACTCAAAGCCTAATGTCGCCCTGCCTCGAAATCGCGTGCAACTGGGACACGCAGAACCGAGAACAATGACGGAATGCTGAAACTCTACTCGTACTAGATTAGTCGCGTTTTTCGTGTGGATGCATAGACATAGCAGGCTAAGGGGAAAGAACGATCTATGTGTCTATCTGTGTACTCAAGGCTCCTAACTGAGATCGTATCGGTTAGGTGGCACCGACTAAAAGAGAAGTAGGAAAATGGTGGCTCAACTGTAAGTGCCTAACAGTTGTGCACGCCTATTTCACGATCAATAATTAACCTAATTTAATCATACCATCACGTTTACATTATTATATCATGGCATTCCCCGTACTATATAGTAAATACCTAGCGATTTCGTTATTTATAAGGTGCCTGTCGATGCACAACATATGCACTAGAGAGACATATCGAATTTCAGATTCGGCCGCTCGTGATAAGCTCAATCATTCGACATTTGAGTAGCATATTAAAGATATCTCAATAAGGAATTGTATCTAGTCTGATCTCTCGCATGTCATATATCATAAGCACAGTCAGAATCTGCATAAATGTACATAGTGTCAGCGACATGATATACTTCATCAAAGTTTATAGAGCTCTCCAGCCAGGTATTGTGGATACAGTCACGAGTCAGGTACATTTTCGTACTCTCAGAATAGACTGTGCAGATTGACTGTCCATAATTTCCACAGTACTCAGCGACACTTCCCTCACGTTTATGCATATATTCCAGATGATTGGTGTGTTACGGGTTAAAACGCGCTCTATGTGTAGATACGGATGGTTTCATTGTGCATTCATGCAGCTAATACCTCTGTCCAGCTTGTGATAAAAGAGTTTTGTCCTTCGTCCTCATGCCATCTCAGCCCAGTTTTACCGGTATGTCGTTTTGGAACGGATAGAAACTATGGTGATTCAGATCGAGAAACAGGGATTCAGGATATGCATATATTGCATATAGCCACTTGTCATCTTCCCTGCTTGCACAATCACCAATTTGGTCATATACGCCCATTTCCTGCTCTCTGTTGGCAGCAAAAATCAGGAATCAGCTTCGCGGGAACGTGTCACGTCGTGTCCAGGAAACAGGCAATGCTTATTCAAGACGAGACCGCGTGATCTACTTTTGTTTTTCTCGCGCGCAACGATTTCTCGATCGCCGGTTTCTCGCTCTCTCGCACAATCTGACACTAGGTACGCTCGGACATGTCACCTCGTTACAAGATAGTCTCACGCTAGATAAGCTCACATCGCACGAGCTACTCACTAGAGCTAGTAGCACATCCTGACCTATACATGGAAAGGAATCCTTATGTGAGTGACGTCTCCTCAGTTATGTTCACTCTATCTATAAGTAATAATGGTGAGAGAAGATTTCCGCTTGTTGAGTGGACATGATTCTTAGAACTCATGTTATCATGATAACGTGTGTATATATGGCGGACACATTTATACGGTCAAATCACTCTTGGAGGGTATTTGAATATTTTACTTAATGACAGTGACTCACTATGATGCCTGCAGCTCGTATCGGTGACGCAACTGCTATAGTGCCTTTGACATCAAACGTAGTGGCTCTGTGCACGCTGTATGTATACGGTGTCACTTTCACTCTAATGTGCCACTCCCACCCGTCATTCTTTTATATTCTCTCTCTTATAATTCTATCCGTCTCCGCTTTCTGATATGCATTGGTCATTAAACGAGTTAGGGCTCTATGTTCTGCACTTTCTGTGACGTGTGAGTCATTATCAAGTGTCTCTGTTTTGGAGTCATTTCATTGCATCATTTCTCATTCACTTTTCGCTCTCAATAGTGCTCACGTTTGTGCGTTATAGCAGACTTCCTCGGGGGCCGCCCCATCAAGCTAAAATAAGACAACTACATCTCTTCGATAACTCTTCTGCCTCGTTCCGAACTATCAATACATGGAATACATGGTAGTGTATCTACAGACTATTTTCTCATTGTATAGACACCAATTTGACCGATACAGAAAGTAGACGCCATACGAGCCTCGCCATAATAATCTTAGAATGGTACTGTTGGCATTTTCTCGATGTTGTTAGGTGTCGACATTATTCAGGGCCATAGCACCATATGGCTTTCTGTCTCACAGCAATTTTTCCTGTAGAGATCCATAGGACACTACAGTATTTCTCTCTAATATAAATTACCTTGCTGACGTATTTTTGGTGGTGGTGCCTAATACTCTGCGACGTGGTCGCAAGTCGTGTTGTAGTATTGATACAGTTTAAGCATCCTCACTTGCCATGCGTGTGCAGGTTACATTCGAACCATGTCAGTAACACTGCTCAATGCAGTCTACCTATGGCTGTTGCCAAAATCTCGATGTAAACCTTTGAATAGTGCCCTTGTCTAAGTTGATAACTCACAAATGCGACATCAGGGTCTCGCAGATATGCATGGCTCGTGCGCGAGTTGGCCATAGTTGGGTATAGGTTGTTTAAGATTTTTTGTCAATATTCCACTTAATGTGACTTAGTTGTCTCCTGGTTTCTTTAAGTCTTCGCACTAAAGAACTCACAGTGGCACAATATTAGTCATCGCGATTTCTTCTTTCTAACAATTAGCGCCCATCCTAACTCGTTGCGATGCGTCTCGGGGCGATAATCTCGATAAGTGTTATGTCTCTCTACTCATTGCCGATTGTTAGCAAACCAACTTGCAGACAGACACGCCCCATAGAGATCGCTCTCTTGATTTCTTGTACCATAGGGCCTGTGGATGGTAACATATCTATCTTGTGATATATTTATCTTGGATAAATCTTGTTGTGGTGACTATACACATAGTAACTAGGCTAAGAGTCAAACGGATAGATTATGAAGCAGTCATAGCCTGGCTGTCTTTCTTTTCTTATACATATACTTTCTTGACTCATGGCCTAGGTTATTAGTAAGAGGCCAGTTCCGTGTGTAGTCCTCTTTCCATTCGAACGTCTAGGTGGAAAATTTTCACTTCTAACAGCTGGGGGAGGCCTACTTCGCAGGTGGGATTACTGCCTCGCGTGCTATGCCATACAACGGCGCAAGGAATTAACAGCCGCATTATTTCCACGCTACCCAGATAAGTGATCCCGTTCGAGCAGAGGAGGTGCTGAGCGTGTCGGTGTGGATGCACCGCGATAAGAACGTGGCAGGAATGCTCTCTATGCACCCACTTGCCCTTTTCTCTTTCCAACCTTTTCTTCAAACCATCAATGATAACTTTGGTTTGAGATGCTGCTTGGTCATTGGTGTTCCCTATGAGGGTTAAATACTCCATTCTCTGAGAATGTAAGAGTGATTTGTAGAATCATGTGGTCTTTGGTTATTTTATTCCTTGCGAGCAGAAAAGACTACGCTCCTGGATATTGGGCCACATCCTTTTTGTGCACACAGATAATGATCAGTTCCCTTGAGCTCGCACATATCGTCGGATATCAAAGGCTTGTATGCCGAATCGGGTTATGATATTCTGCCGACGAAGCTTCAAATAACACCTTTCTCCTTTATTGATAGCAGTGCTTCAAGCCTCTACGCCACTTCCGTGAGTAATAATTCTGGTCCTCGCTGCGAGAAAATGTTTGGAAAGACCTTTCTCTGTGTGCTGGGTCGCTAGGTTATAGGAGTGCGCAGTTGCACATTATTATGTTGCACAGGTCCCCGCAGTCATAGACTCAGTGAGGCGCCGCATGGGCTAGTTAAACTCGGTAGAAAGTGAAACAGAACGGAGACTTAACCCCTCCAGCTCGGTTCTGGGCGTGTGTGTTGTGTAATTTGGTGTGGGAGCATTCGTGATCCACTTTAACACCAACCGATCTACTCGGCGCACACATTACTTCTGCACACACTACCATATCTCTGAGATCCTGCTTACAGAAATAAAAAAATGTATTAGGCTCATTACCACACATATCCTTGTGAAAATTAAGACTTCTCGCTCACCGCCAACAATGAATCTTTCCTCCCCTTGGTGTGCTTATCGCGCTCATATATACGCACATACTGGTGTGTCTAAATCTCGAAAAGATGCATCAGACACTCTTTTGTCTCTGAGAGGATTGTCATGTACACATCTTCTAGAAAGTAACGTGAATCCAGTGTGCTCGTTAAGTGACTGTTATTAACTTTGTTAATAACTAACGCACAGAATGGTGTGGTGAGCCCCGAGAAGGCTCAAAATGCGCGGCTTATGCTAGTTATTATTTGTGTCCTCTTTGTGGATACTCTTATGCTTAGCGGCCGCTCCTGTTCCTTGAATATCTCTGTCAGGTAAAGGTTGCTCATATTCTTTATATAGACAAATTCTACTTCACTACTTTGCTCCAGACGTCTGACTGAGGATCCTCATTGCGCACACGGAAGGGCCCACCTCTAGTCCTTTGCGCACACGCACACTCCAGCACGTACTTTCGAATCTGACTCATCTCAAACACGCTCGGGCTCCTCAATACTTGGTTGGGTAAGAAGTTAAGTTGTGAGTGGATGTGGATACTGTAGAATTGTGATCCTGCCGACAATGGGAGTGAAATAATATCACATATGCACAGTTATCGTCAGTCGCCCTCATGGTGAAAATATAAATTCGTGTACATTTTACGCCGTCAAAATCCTGCCCTCTCCATGAGGCATATGCGCGATACGTGTTTACAGAGGACTTTATACCTATAGAATTTCTCATTTGACATAGACTAAACCGTTCTGTATTCTTTCCTCTGTTGAGTCTAGATACTCACGCCCTGGGGAAACAAGGTTTCGTCCCTCCACGGTTATTTCTATTTTGTGAGGCAGGCTTCCAGATTCCTTATAGAATCCTATCACCATCTCATTCTATGTACTCTCTACTGGTAGCTGAATCTCGCCTCTATAGTGCGTGCGCATGTCTTAGAATACTACCAGCCAGGGAGTCACTTGGCCTAAAACCCCATTAGAACTTACTCGGATGAAATCTCATTTAATCAGATGATAGTAGTTGAGTTGACATTCTAGCTCGCTAAAGTGCGTAGTCGTCACTCTAACACTGCGCTCTGTGACGGTGGCTCAAAATCGCGCGGAATCGCCTAAGGTTTGGCCTACTCTTGCGTCTCCCACTCATCTGCCGTGCCTAGCCCGATAGGCTTTAGGTAATCACTGCAGAGTACTTATGCTCAAGTCCTGCACCACTGTGTGTGCTGTCTTGGAAATTCCCATCCACAAAGAGCTTCACATCTCTCGCAAACGATAGCTTCCAGCAAGTGGTTAGAAAAAGGGGGTGCGGGTATTAGATGTCTTGGGGTCGTATTTTATTATTTACATGAATAGACGTTCGTTTTGAGTCTTCCAATAACATAGTCAATTTACATATATCTAGGGTCGTATCTCCGACATACGTTGCTAACACTGTGCTAGGTGACTGTTGACCCATAAGTTCTTCCTTTTAGCTGTTTTTGAGGTACGAAATCCTTTCGCTGGGTAATAGACTAGGAAGCCCTAATACCGCACGGGTTGGCCGGATATCCGCGGATACACTCTCTTATATAACTCAAGTCCAGGTAATAGACGTTGGGGTATGTAGGGCTGGGTGACGTGTAACTCATCTGTTTGGGGGGCCTGCCGCACTTCCTGCGGCACTTTGTATACGGGCATCTACCCTTATGCGTTCTCTCTCACATATCTCTTTATTGTGTATCACGATTCTTGCCACCCGGGCCTAAATATTGCCACCTCATTTTTTTCTTTATGCGAACGTCACTCTAAAGAGCTCCTTGAGCGTTGCTGTGAATAAGTTTCGGCAAGTATCAAATTTGCTCCCCGATTCGTCACGCTCGCTCTACTCACCAGCAGGTCTTAGTGTCTAGGCCTTGCGAGCCTTGCCTCCAGACTTTCAGTGGACTCTTTTTATCGGTAGGGCTTTTTGGCCTCGGTTTGCGAACCATATCCGTTTTTCTCTGTCTCGTATACGCTCTCTCACCCCGCACCGTGGAGCGGGATGTTCTTTGCAAGCTCAGAATAAATCATTCTCAACGCCTAATGGCCTAGATGAGGTCGTGTGAGTGTTCGTGTCGGAATGAACGGCGCCGTTTGGCGTCACGACTTGATGCGCATGTCTTCTGGCGTCTTACGACACAGTTATTTAGCCGAGGAAGACCGGTTAGCGCGACAACGTTGCTGCTCGGTTTCGGGACCGCTTATCACATCACTCTCATCTCCTCCAGTATTCGAACAAGACACTCTCCGGTGTGCCTATAGCCATCAGCGGAGCCTTGATTCCCTACACGCCTTCTTTAGTAAGGGCAGACTAACGCTTCGCAAGTTCCCCGAAGGAGAACCGCCAACTGGGGGTTGGCATAGACACAGAGACCACTCACGCTACTGTGTTCGGATACCTAACAGCTCCTAAGATATTGTCGGGGACTGC
>NW_021032145.1:142457-167235 GCF_004153795.1 Camellia sinensis | reverse complement strand
GTTTGCGGTGGAGGAGAGAGAGAGTGGGTTGGTGGAGAGGAGAGAGAGAGTGAGGAGGAGGAGGAGAGAGAGTGACATTTTAAGTGGGTGGGTTTGGTTTGGTTTGGTTGTGAATTTTACAGAGTAGCTTGGTGGAAATTCAGAGTTTGATTTGCAAATATAAAGAATTGTGTCCCAATATTCTTAGGTTCTTGAATTGTGTCTCACACCCGGTTGAGTTTAACAATGGCCAAACTCAGAAGAATTGATACAGAAAAATGGTTGAGGGCTCAGAATCCCGTTTGACTTGAATCGGTGGAAATTTAAAATGACGTCGTTTTGAATTTTATTTATTTATTATTTTTTTTTTTTCTCTTTTTATTTCTATTCTCTTTCTTTTTTGAAACAGGAAGAAAGAGAGCATGTAGAGCTGAGAGAGGAGGAGAAAAGATGAGAGAAGGGGGAGGAAGAGAAGAAGGAGACGAAGAAGAAGATGAAAAAGATGAATATATATATAGATCTGTATTTGTTATGATGGCAAGAAAGAGGAAGCACATTAATACATATCCTCTCATCCCAACTCTCTCTCTCTTTCTCTTAAATATATATAAATATATATATAGATGTGTGTTGTTTTTTTTTTTCTCTTTTTTGATGATCTGTGTATAGAATATTTTTTTTTTTTGTTTTTGTGATTGTTGGATTGTTGGATCTGTCTGTGTAGTGTATAGAAATAGATCTGTATTTGTTGGATTTGTATTAATGGGATGAGATGATCTGTATTAATGTGTTGATGATGCTGTATTAATGGGATGAGAGGAGGAGCTTCTATATACACACACCCTTTCCTCTCTATACAAATCTTTCTTAATACACACACTAAAAAAATAAATCCTAATATATTTGACTCACTACACACACCTATCATTCCACATATACCCCCAAATGTAAATCATACACACACACCCCCTCTCACACACACACACACCCGTGAGACCCCTCTCACACACACACCCATCTGAGAACCCCTCTCACACACACACCCATCTCTCACACTCTCCACCGTTCCTCCCCAAAAGCTTCATCCATCCATTTGTGTCATTGAAGTTTTGGCATTGAAGGGCATTGAAGAACATTGAAATTTTCACATTTTAGGTTAGTTTACACAGATTATAATCTTCTCATTCCTATTTTATTTGTAATGTAGGGTTAATTTTTACCATTTTCGAAATTTTCAGTCCACTGTGATTGCCGTGTTTCATTCGGAACTAGTTATTCGAAATTTTTGTTTTTGTTCGGCAGTAGAGTTCCGAAATTTCTGCTTCCATTCGGCACTATAGTTCCGAAAATATTGACTTGGTTCGGCTTTCAAGTGCCGAAAATAATTTTTTTTTTCGGTTTTCAACTTCCGAATATGAGCTATAATTTCGAACAACAAGTTCCGAACAGAACAGGTATTTTCGGACAACAACTTCCGAACAGAGTAGGTGTTTTCGGACAACAACTTCCGAACAGAAAATAAATTTTTTTTTCCCTTCTAACACTTAATTAAAACACTTAATTATAACACTCACTACACACACTCTCATTAATTTTACACACACTCTCATTATAATTTAAAACACTTATTATTTACACACACACTCTCATTAATTTTGCACACACACTCATTACACACACACTTATATTTTAAAACACTCTCATTAATTTTACACACACAGACCGTTATTATTTACACACACACACTCATTACACACACTTAGTATTTTTTGCAGATAATATGGATTCTGAATATCAACAACGTGTCCCACCTACTGCTTCAAATAGACGACGTCGTGAATTGGATGTAGACCATCAACGGGGACGAGGGCGTGGGCGAGGACGAGGTCAAGGTCATGGTCGACGTCGTGAATTGTTACATGTTATTTTGTCAGTTGATGAATATTGTTTGGTGTTTTTTGTAAGATGACATTGTTGTAATGGTAACAGTGGTTAATATTTTCTTATTAGAATGGAATGGCAACAATAGTATTGTAATGACATTTTATTATTAGAATGGAATGGTAACAATGGTCGTTGATTTTGTAAATGATATTTTCTTATTACAATGGAATGGTAACAATAGTCGATAACATTCAATCCATATTGCAAAACATAACACATCAACATAAAAAACACATCCATTAATTTCTTCCATAATTGTAACATTGTCAAATGCATACATGTGTCATGCGACATCAACAACATCAAAAGTCTCTCGAGTAGCTACATTATCATGAATAATGTCCTTGAAATGTTGAATGCGACGCACATATGCATCATCCCAGTCCACAGCGCAAGGGTGACGGTATTTTCTCCAATTAGTGGCAATAGGAGGAACTGGATGGCCTGGCTGCAACAAAACCTGCACCAAATATCAATTGACTTAGTGGTCATACCTCATAACTTCTTCTACATGCATAAACGCAATTGATAAGTTTCTGTTATACCTGCACGAAATGATTTCCGTTGACAAACCCAATGGCAATCTCACGTCTATCAAGTTGAGGTACTGGCACGGTTCTAAGAGGTAAAAAGGTGAGACATTGCTGTAAAGACAAGTGGTATAACACAAGATTGTAGCACGATGCAACAAGATGTTCTTTTGGAAATATATGCATATGTATAATTGACTTGTTAATCAGTTGGTTTTGTGTACTGTTGGACACTGGTTTTAAATTTAGGGCAGTAACTATATTTGGTGAGGATGTGTTGTTTCCTATAGTTCTTACGGCCAATGTCATTGAAAGCATAATGGCTGTTGAAAATTTTCCCATATTTTTGGTAAATGTTAACTTGAAGTGATGGAATTGGAATGCTATACTTTTCCTCATAGTCCATGTCTCATGTTGCTCAATGCTCATCTAGTGGGTTGAATATGAATCTTTGGAGATTTATGTGTCCTATGGTGTGTGCCCGTAGAGGGGTATTAGAAAAAGTTGGGATGATTTCTAGTGTCCTTTGAGGTTTGTGGAGGGTGACGGGTAGAACCAACTTCCTTCATGAGCTGCATGATTGGGAGGTGGAAGTGTTGGTGAATCTTCTTGGAAAGCTTGATGAGATGAATATTTCGGGGTAGGAGGAGGATGCCCTGTTTTGGGTGAGGTTGAGCCCGGGAAGTTCGAGGTAAAATCTTACTATGGTGCTTTATTGGGCAATAGAGATGGTCCTTTCCTTTAGAGAGCCACAAAAGCACCATCTAAGCTGAATAATTTTGTCCGGAAAGAGGCTAATGGCAAGACTTTCACAATCGATAATCTAATTCAGTGGAGGCAAGTCCATGTCAATTGATGTTTCATGTGAAAGCAAGATGGTGAATTGGTGGATTACCTTTTTAATTCACTGTTAAGTGGCTGGGAACTTTGTTCTTTATTTTTGGGAGTGTTGCCAAATGCCCCCCACTTTTTTTTTAGGACACCCACTTCGAATCCCCGTCACCAACATTTGCACCCACCTTCTTCTTCTCTGCACCCCCACCATAATCTCCGAAATGCCTTTGGACCCCCACCCGTTTAGCCTTCCTCCAGCAGCCCCCACCACCACCTCTAGTGACCTTCCAATAGCCCCCCTTCCCCAACTCCTTTCTCCCTTTAACAACCCCTTCCCCCTCCAGCTACTCTCCTCTAACCCCTCCCATATCACACACCCTCTTCTCCACTTCAACCACCACCTCCGTTGGTGTCACCAACCTCGCTCTCCCTCTCTGTCCGTCTTGTCACTATGCCTCTCGTTTTCAATCTCTCTCTATCCTAATTAGGGGTCGTGGGAATTGGATCCCAAAGCTACAGAGAATGTCATTTCAGTTGATGTCACTCCCACAATTTCAAGAAGAGGAAGATGATATCTGTTGGTTTTATATGTGCAATCCATAATTAATATACGTGGGAAAGACCGAAATAAGTCCAAACTGGTAGGATGTGCCCAAAACAAGTCTGTCACAGTCATCATGGACTCTTCACGTCGATGGCGCTCAATGTAATTATACTTGGCCAATTCACCCAATAAGTGTTGCATCTGTGATCTTCCAGCTCTCTGTACCACCCTGTTTCGATGGCGTACATTGTAAATGGTTTTAAGTGTGCTTACATTGAGGGCATCTCGCTGTTTCAAGGTTACTAGGATTTCTTTTGACCGAACCATGCTCTTTGACATATTCATTAACAATGCTTTCTCATCCTTTGACAGCCTCTCCGCATATGAATGTCTCTCAAGGTGCTCTGCGGGTGGATGGTTATGCAATCCGCATACTACGGTCAATGTCCATTCATCATATGTGGTAAACCTGTGAGCCCTCATATCAAAAGGACAACCACACTTCTTCGTACCGGTTATTTTTGATGTATTGTTGCCATCATGTTTTAACTTCTTTGTTGCTCTATATTGGCCACTCCTCTCACAAGCAAGATACATCCTGGGTCTTTTTTTCCCTCCACCATAGTCTGATGTTTTGATTACAATGACCAAACCATTTCTCTTTCCAACTTCACGTACCCAGTTGAGCAATTCATCCTTACTTTTGAATACCTACAAAGTTAAATAAATATTATCAAACATTTACATTTGGTGAGCAATTCAAAACATAATCGTTATAATTTCGTAGACTGAACCTGTTCAGTTGTGAAATGAGTGGTGTAATCTAACACAAAATTCGCGCAAACCTGACTTCCTTGAGTTGACACATATTTCCTGCATGTTTTGTATAATATTACAAATTTTTAATGGCATTATAAAGATTAATTTGCAATTTGAAACTGTAAATTTGGTATGCAGTTTGCAAATTTGGAATATAAAAGGAAAAAAAAAAATTTACTTCATTCGGAAGTAGTTGTCCGAATGTTTTTTCAAATTTTGAAAGTAGAATGTTGTATAAGTTAACATTTTTCGGACAACAACTTCCGAATTTATTTATATTTTTCGGACAACAACTTCCGAAATTTATCAATTTATTCGGACATCAACTTCCGAAAATACATAATTATTTCGGTAGTACATTTCCGAACAAAATAACAAAATTCGGCTCTGGTTATCCGAACGACGCTGCGAAAAAAAAAAATTAAACTCACATTTCCTTCGCTCTGCTTCACATGAACACTTATTTGCTGATTTTCAGAAGACAAATCCTCCATCACAAATAAGTAATGAAGAATGAGGAAGGAAGAATGAGGAAGACAGCTTGTGGAAGGAGTGTGGAGCTTGTGCAAGGAGTGTACACTAATGAAGAATGGAGTAACTTTGGAGCTCTGGTATGGAGTGTGTGTGTGTGGATCATTTAGCAAAATGAGGAAGCAGAGGCATTGCAACGTCTGTGTGTGTATTGAGAGGATGTGTGTTTATTTGAATTGTGTGAGATGTCCATAATGGTAATTTTATTTAGGGATAAAATTATAATAAAAATAAAATTCATTAAGTGTGTGCAAAAAGTGAAATGTCTATAATGGTAATTTTATTTAGGGATAAAATTGTAATAAAAATAAAATTCATTAAGTGTGTGCAAAGAGTGGAATTGGTGTGTGCAAATAGAGGCTCCCTTTGGAGAGACATGAAATAGAGAGAAAGAGAGAGAGAGGGAGATGAGGAGAGATAGTGTGATAGAGAGAAAGTGAAAGGGTTTTGTTCAGAGTTATGGCTCAAAATGACGTCACTTTGCAATTTCAACACCTAATATTTATGCTTTATATATACGAATCGATTTTTTAATTTTTAAAAATTACTCATATCCTTTGTAAAGTTATATAAAATTGATAAATGTTTTTAATTTTTTTACGAAACTAATTTTTAGTCTTTTAAAAAAAATCTTAAACAAATTTCAGAAAATTGAACCAAATATGACCACCAATAAGACTAATAGTTTTTTTTTTTTAAATCCGAAGAGAAGTTTGAAAGTTTAGGGATGAGCGAGAAAAAGGAAGGTAGTGGGAGACAACACGAAGGTAATAAGGGATTAAGTTTTTGTGACGAGTTTAAGGACCATCATTAATGAGCAAAATAAAAAGGCACTGCAAAAAAAAAAAAAAGGCAGGTAATGTACCGTCGCGTATAATATTACTTTTTGTCACAACCTTGGATTTTCTGTCTCTAATAATGGTATTTAGTCGATGCCTTTTTTGCGACAGTCAAATGCCGTCGCAAAAAAAATAATTTTGCGATGATTTTTTTGCCGTCACAAAATCTTGCTTTTTGTGACGATTTTCAAACCGTTGCAAAAAGTTTGGTGTCTAAAGTCTCATTTTCTAGTAGTGAGTCGTCCTTTATCATTCATGGGTAGAATAGAGGCGCAGATTTGGAAATTGTATATTTTATATAAAAATCAAATTGAAATATGTTATACAATCACACCTATTTAGGAAGTGTGATTAAAAAGTATAAGTATATATAATCACACTTTAATTAGAATGTGTGATTAAAAAGTGGTAGTGTATATATAATCACACTTTAATCAGAAGGTGTGATTAAAAAATATATAAATAATCACACTTTAATTAGAATGTGTGATTAAAAAGTGGTAGTGTATATATAATCACACTTTAATCAGAAGGTGTGATTAAAAAATATATAAATAATCACACTTTAATTAGAATGTGTGTTTTAAATATATATATATATATATATATAATCACACTTGTTTAAAAAGTGTGATTAAAAAGTTTTTTTTTTTTTTTTTTTTTTTTTTTGTGTTTGTTGGATTTGTTTGTTTTGGGTAAAGATTTTGTTTTTTTTTTTTTTTTTTTTTTTGATGATCTGTGTATAGAATATTTTTTGTTTTTGTTTTTGTGATTGTGATTGTTGGATTGTTTGATCTGTCTGTGTAGTATATAGAAATAGATCTGTATTTGTTGGATCTGTATTAATGGGATGAGAGGATTTGTATTAATGTGTTGATGATGCTGTATTAATGGGATGAGAGGGGAGAAGATGAAGAGAAGATCTGATGGTGGTGTTGTTTGTTTGTTTGTTTGTTTGTTTGTTTACATGAGATAAATCATAATTAAGCAAATTTAAAAGAGTGTATCTGTAATTTACGAAAAATGGTAATTTCCAAACACAATCATGAATGTGTAGTTTATATGTGGTAATTTCCTAACACAATCATGGATGTGTAGTTTATCAGCTCTAGTACAGGGCCCGAATATGTAAGAGCTCGAATGGCTCGAAACTGGTTTCCCTTCCAAAAATTGATTTGGAAAATGTTTGAGGGTTACAATTTTTGTGGCCACAATGGCTCAAAACATGTCAAAACGTCGTTTTGACATGTTTTGAGCCATTGTGGCCACAAAAATTGTAACCCTCAAACATTTTCCAAATCAATTTTTGGAAGGGAAACCAGTTTCGAGCCATTCGAGCTCTTACATATTCGGGCCCTGTACTAGAGCTGATAAACTACACATCCATGATTGTGTTAGGAAATTACCACATATAAACTACACATTCATGATTGTGTTTGGAAATTACCATTTTTCGTAAATTACAGATACACTCTTTTAAATTTGCTTAATTATGATTTATCTCATGTAATTTTAAAAATTATACAGCTTGTTTGACATTTTAGGATTCACTTTTTAAAAAATGTTTGCGTTTGATAGAATTTTAGAATTATGATTTGCGAATATAGTTGTCTTTTGAGTTCGTGAGTTTTGAAATTATGATTTGAGTGTAGAAAATTTGTTTGGTTATGAATTTTAAAAAGAGTTTGAATTGAATAATGTGACATATAATATTGAAAAATGGGTGTTTTGAAAAGTGTTTAAAAAAGTAGGTGTGAAATTAATTTTCTAAAGTTATAACCAAACAATACACTCAAAGTAAGGGATAGAATTAAACATAAAGTTGTTTTTCTTATTTTGTTTTCTATTTTCACTTAATTTTTTTAATATTCTAAGATTTTTTTTTTAATTTTTAGATACACCCAATTTAAATATACTTAAAAGTATAATATTTGTAAAAAATATCTTTAGAAAATTCACTAAATATAAAAAATACTAAAATTCAGTATATTTTTTGTATTCTTGTGTATTTATCAATTTTTTAAAATATTTTTTTATAAATATTTTTTACATTTTAGATACATTTAAGTAAGTTTCATCTAAAAAAAAAAACGCTGCTAAAATTTTAAAAATATTCTTTAAAAATAAAAAAATACAAAAAATAAAAAACTCAATTTCAGAAAATTGAAACCAAACACAGTGATAGGTTCTTGAATTTTATAATTTCATAATAAATGATTTTTTATTAATAATTTATTAAGTCAATTAAAAGTTTCTAATAATTTTAGAAATTAATTTAAATTAATAATTCATGTAATTTTTTCGTTGTATAGGAGAATAGTTTAAAATTTTATTTTATTTTTTGTTAATTCTATTAAATAAAAAATTCTAACAATATAATATTTGTAATTTTTTAAATCATAATGCTACCTGTATTTTCAGTAAATTTAACAAATGTATTTATAATTTATCTTAAATTTTTTTTAGTGTTTTTATTATTATTATTTTTATGAGGTGAAAAGTTAAATAATAATAATAATGTGTTTGAGGATGCTTTTTTAATGAGAGCTGCTAAATATTCTCACATTTTTTCTTAAAAAAAACCCCACTTCTTTGAACTCCTTCTCCCACCACCAAAATTGTTAGGGTGATTTTACTTACACCACTATTTAATTTCTTTACACATTCTATCTCATTACACCACTAAAAAAAATGTAATTCTTATTACACCCTCAATATATTACCAAAACTAATTCTAAATTAACTATTTCATCTCTTTACACCACTAATTTTGGTAACACTGTGCTAAACAATTTACATTATTCCGGTGTTATGCTGTCGAAAAAACTAGATCTCTTCAGCATTTTGTTATTATACATTTACAGAGACACTTTCTTCCAAACAATAATTTTTAATTTGTGGTGGGCCTGTTCGGTAATACAACGCTAATTAATTTGAATTACTCTAGTGTCATGTTACCGGACAATTTTTTTTTTCCCAGCATTATGTTGTTGTCCAATTAAATGATAACAAGAAATTAATTTGGGCCACTTGTAAAGTGCATGTTCAGTGATACATTGTTATACAAATATGATTACTCTAATATCATGTTGTCAAACTACAATAGGCTTATTTAGGCCCTTGTCACTGTACATTGAAAGATTTACTTTTTTCTTGAAGCATCCATAAAAAAATTCATAAATCAAACACGCATCCATAAAATCATACATAAAAAGTATTCCTAAAATTATTCATAAAAACATCAAGTGTACGAATATCCATAAAGTATCTATAAAATTTGTCATTGTTTGTATTCATCAATCAAACATGTTATCACAATTGGTCTTGGTAATTTTCCCCCCATTTAATAGAAATAAACATCCACACTTTTTAGAACCTGTCAACCTCAATCGTTTCCCTTTGATCTTCTTGTTGTCTCTATAGTGACCACTTCTTTTACAAGTAAGTGTAAGTCTTGGTTTTCTACCATTGTCTCCCGCATCTGATGTCTTTATAACAATGACAAATCCAGTCTGCTTCTCAACGTCAGAAACCCATTTAATTAATGCTTCACAGCTACTAAAAATCTAAAGATAATAAATATATTTATACGTCAAATTATTAATAAAACTCAATACAAATTAAAAATAAGAAAAATTCGTATTTATAAAAAATAAAAAATAAAAAAACATAACAAACCTGGTCTATAAAGAATTCATGACTAGAGTTCACTTATATTGCAGTACTTTTATTGTTGCAATGAGTATATAATCCTTCTACGCAAAAATATAAAAAATATAAAAAAATGAAACTGAAAATACATGGTAATGAGAAGCCGAACAAATTAAAAAAATTCGGTTTGAGGTTACTAGAAATGTATCTTTTAGTCGGTAGTTGGTTACCAGACTTATATTTTTGGTTTGGCAATATGATGCCAAACTATTTTATTTTTTTCGATTTCGAACCACCGAACGAAGGTCGAACACTAGTCCAGAAAAACGAAACAAAAACTTACCAAATAAATAAAAAAACTCACAATTTTCACTTTTTTTATGGTTCTTCACCACCGTTTCTTCATCCATTGCTTTCTTTAATGATCAAAATATTATGATTCTCACTTTTTGAAAAAGAGATGTGTAAGAAAAAAAAAATAAGAAAGAAAAAAGAGAATTATGGATTGAAGATCAAGTGGTGTAAGGAGATAACAAAATATATTTAATTTTGGTGTTTTGTCCTTAAAGGTAATTTCACACATGGATAAAATTGGGAGGAAAAAAAACTCATATAAAATGTGTAAAGAAGTAAAATAGCGGTGTAAGTAAAATCACCAACATTATTACCTTTATTATTTTTCTTTATACCCCTACCATAATCCCAAATGTATCCTCACCTTACAAAATTTTCATTTTTCAACCGACAACGTCACCCTCAACTTCAGCGACCCCTTCCACAGCACTCAGCCCAATTTTTTTTTCATTTTTCTAGATCCCCATCACTGTCTTCATTTTCCTCACCAGAAAGACCTCTGGACTAAATCCCAGATTCATCACTCAGAATATCCAATGTTTCTAATCAAAAAGCTGAAACTAGCACTACCATTTTCAATCAATTGGCTTACAAGAATTCTAGATCCCATCACTATCTTCATTGTCCTCCCCGAAAAGATCTTTGGGGAAAACCCAACATTCACCAACTAGAATATCAAATGTTTCGAACCCATATCCGTAAACACTTCAAACCTCCATCCCTCACTGGCAATCAACCATCACCACCCTAGCAGTCAACCACGGCAGCACAGCGACAACGTGGCGTTCCTTGCTTGTGCTTTCGTTCAAGATCTAGGTTTGCATTCATAGCGCCGATTACAAGTCGGTCCGTCGGTGGGAGGGTCGTCGTCGGTGGGGTTGGTCTATCGCCGGCTTCGACGCGTTAGCGGAGGTTACTACACATACAGAGCGCAAGTTAACCTGAGCATGAGGAACTGACTGAAGTCTAAATTATGGATAAGACAACGACGACGATGTATCGCCGGCTAAGAAGCTCCAAAACACACCTAATGACACCACCATTTTTGGACTCTTCTTTACTGATATTTCTCTTTCTCTCTAAAAAACAATGTGAAGCAATTCTTAGAGCGAGAAGATAAGAGCTTCGAAAGGGTTTTTTGTGTCTCTGTTGAATTGAACCTTGCCTTCGGTGGGAGGGAGGTCATTGGTCGCAGTGGTGAGAGGTGATGTGAGGGTGGTCGCGGGCGATGTGGAGATGGAGATGGAGATGGGATTGGGGTTGGGGTTGGGGTTAGGGTTTGAGTTGGAAGAATAGAGATGGGGTCAAAAATGTAAATTGATGTTAGGATAAAATTGTAATAAAAAAAAATTTAGAAGAGATGGGGGTCTGAAGAAAGAGTACTGCTATTAGCACCTGCCAAAATTTTTTAGACCCTCCATTTCTTTGGACCCCAACCCTAAAGCCTAAATTTTAATAATATTTTTTTGGACACCCCACTTATTACCAAATCTATCTATATTCATAATATTCTCACAATCAAATGCACACCCACCTAATTTTTCATACCTCTCTTTCCTTGACCGTCGGTCTACTATATTCATCTTCTCCACACCGATTGAATCCATTTTGCCGCTGAAGTGCTTGGGACATTACTTTTTTTTTTCTTTTTTCTTACAAGTGCTTCAACACTTTTGAATCAAGTGCTACTGCAATTTTTTCGAAATTCAACACAAAGGTACAATTTACTACTGTAGACTTTTTCATCTACCATCAAAGGTATAATCTATTTATCTTTTCTCTTCAATTAATCATAACCACACAAACAAAAAACCCTTTACCAACCAAAATTACAACCACACAAAACTTTAATTGTGGGAGAATATTATAATGTAATGGATGGCCTGATTCCACATAAAATTCAATTTTTTTTTGGGAATAGAGGTCTGAATATTATAATCTTATGGATGGCTTGAATATTATAATGTAATAGAAGTCTACATACCAACTAGAAATAAAATTAAAAAAAAAAATTAGAACCCTTTGTTTTTTAGAAAATATGTTTGGTTGGTCCTTTGTCTTGGAGTGTTGGGTATTTTGGTTGTATTTTCTTTGTGCATAAAGAAAACAAAATTTGTTTGGCTGATCCTTTGTCTTGGAGTGTTGGGACCAGTTGCTTTTTTAAGTGTGAGATTTTTATGTTTGTACTGTACATATAGTATAAAATTGTCTTTTTTCTGTTGTTGTAAGGCATTGCCATTGCCATTGGTTTTGCTTCTGTTTTGAAGTACTTTCATTTTATAATTTTTTTAAATTTTGTTTTGTTTTGTTTTGTTTTTGTTTTGTTTTGTTTTTTTTTTCTTTTGTGTTACTTTTATTACTTGAACATTAACTAGTAGTGAGGTTAGGATAGTTTTTGTTATACATTGTTTGTTATAAATGACAAATCAGAAATTGTCAACAAAGAAAAGGGCACTTGAGTCTGTAATATTGTACCCTATTTGAGCCAAAAAAGTTATGTTCTTTTTTATGAAATATTGTACCCTATAAATTCCAAGTTTATATTTGTTTGGTGGGTAAGAAGTAAGAAAATGAAAATTTAGACTTCTATAACATCTGAATTTTAATTCAGGGCAGCAACCAGCAAGATTATTTAATTCACATTTTTATCTTTTTTTCCATGTATTTTCATACATCAACTTATAGCCACATAATCAAACAACACTTGTACTAGTTGTCTTCCACATAAACTAACTCTAATTAGCACAATACACATCATAAACCTAACAATAGGTAGGTGGGCTGTTTGAAAACAGTGCTAATTTTAGCACATTATATCAACTTGGAGATGCATGTGATTATATTGCAACTATAGGCTTTGGGCTAATGTTGAATTTTCTTTAAGTACTAATAATCAATCCGAAATGTCCTAAGAAGCAAAACACACAGCTTTTGCTGTGTACTAAGCCTTTTTTGTTTTTAATACCAAATTCCATTGTTTAGGCTCTCAAATTTTTGCACTTTTTTTCGAAAGCTTTGTTTTTGTCTATAATTTTATTTGGGATTTTTTTGTTTTTGACCTTGCTCTTAGCATGCTTCTAATGCATTTCAATTCTCAAATTTTGGTTCAACTCAAATATCTTATTTTTAGTAGTTTCTTTTTATCATTTATTCATTTTGTGTTTGGTAAGAAACTATCTTAGTTTGTTGTTTCCTATTTGAATTGGTCATGACACACCTATTTAAGATAGGCTTCAATGACACATCTAATTGTACTTGGTGGACAGCTATGGTGGAAACTGCTCGAGATCGCCCAACAGTGTCTAGGAGACGTAATGTTGTACTTTCTCAAAAAGTGGCTAAGAGACCTCGACGCACTCGTAAGACTAAGGATCAAGGTAGTGGAGTTAATGAACATCACATGAATGACATAGGTGCTGCTCTAGCAAAAACGGTTGAGGTTGAAAATGATGGGGGCAATCAATTGAATGTGAGTGACATGGGTGATGATTTGGGTGATGAACCAACAGACATGGGTGACTATGAAGACCAACCAGCAGATGCAACTGAAAAAGTTAATGAAGATCTTACTAGACCTTTTCCTGGAGGGCCATATGATCCTTCAATTTTGAAGAGTTTTCATTGTCACATAGCAGCCAAAATTTGGCATAATGATGTAAGTCATTGTCTTACATTAATTTAATATTTTAAATTTTGTTTCAACTTTAGTATTTTTTTTTTTCTTTTTTTTTTATTCTATGTTGCAGGACTTAAATCATGGTTTTAAAGTTGAAGACTGGTCATTCAACTTGGAAGATAATGAACAGTCCAAATTTCATGGTTTAATTATGGATTCGGGGTTGATTTCTTTAGTGAGTTGCTCCTATAAATTTGTAAACAAAATTGTAGTTTCGGCCTTTATGGAAAGATGGTAGCCAGAGACAAACATGTTTCATCTACCATTTGGTGAGATGTCACCAACTTGAGATGATGTTAGTGTAATTCTAGGGATTCCAGTGATTGGTAAATCAGTCTCTTGCAATAAATTATCAAATGTTGATGCTGCAAATTTGCTAGTTGAGGCTTTGGGAGTAACAATAGATGAGGCAAATGTAGCGTTGAAGGTAGCACGGGGCCAGTCTATCAAGGTAGAATGGTTAAGACAACGGTTTGGGTCAGTGTCTAACGCGGACAATGATAATACCATTGAATGTGCAGCTAGGGCATATTTGTTATATTTGTTAGGTTGTACCTTATTTGCAGACAAGACGGGCATACGTGTTCCGGTAGTGTATTTGTCTTTTCTTATGGATTTGCGATCAGTTGCTTCTTATGCTTGGGGTGCAGCCGCATTGGCTTTTTTATATCGACAATTGGGTACTGCCACAAGGTATGCCGTAAAATAGATGGCGAGATACATGACATTGCTGGAAGCTTGGATTTATGAGCATTTTGTTGGTGCTAGACCCCACCCCAATTTGGACTATAAAAAAGATCAGCCTCGTGTCTTTCATTGGATTTCTTGCACCCAATCTGGTTCGTCAACGTCTATTTTACAAAGGTTGCGAGAGGACCTCGACAGATTAGAGGCCCATGACATAAGTGTCAATCTTATGTCAATGTATGTACATATTACTTGCTATTATTCAATCTAATTCATAACTTACATATAAAATTTTTACTATTATAGGTTATTTGGGATCCATACCAAGATAAGCGTATTGAGCATCCTTTTTCTGATGTTGCTTACTATAGTGGATGCTTAAAATGTATGCACATTGTTGAAGCATACCATCCAGATAGGGTCCTGAGACAGTTTGGTAGGGTGCAAATTATTCCCTCACCTCCGCTTGCTCCAGTTTGAGCCTCTAGAGGATCCACTGCAAAACAGTACATCATTGCCTATAAATACTTGGATACAATTTGGGAGAGTTGGGAAAATCACTTGTTATCTGAGATAGCTCGTAGTGTTCTAGTCTTGCATCCATGGGATTGTGTGCCAGGTTACTTGGATTGGTTTACTTCCATTTCACGCGTGTAAGTTCAAAACCCGACACATCGTTCTAAGTATAACCCACACACTGAGACATCAGCTGATTATCGTCAACTTCAATTCGTATGTCAATTTTTACCATTTTCATTTTCATATATATTTTGTTTAAGGCATTTGTTATGTTTTATTTTATTGTTTGCAGCGCATTGACAGTGCCTTAAGCATTTCACGTTCAATGCTCGAAATCGGATACAATGAAGCAGCTCCCACCCGAGATATGTTACGCAATGCTATGAAGAAAATAACACAAGTCTTGGAGGGCCAACAGTCCACAGAAGAACATACACCATCAGAGAACTTGGTGTACACTCGTCGCAGGAAGCATGGAGCAACGTCTCAGACTTTAGTATTTGTTGGGTTCAAATGTTTTAAATGTGTATTTTGAAATCTTAGTCTCAAACATATGTTAGACTTTTTGATGGTGTTAGACACAAGTATAACAAAGGTCAGATAATACTTTATTATATGTTAGTTTGTTTGAGAAAAATTTTTGGCAGATATTTTGATGGTGGTTTGTATATGACACAAGTATAAGCTAGGCTTGTATATGACTTTACCATACCTTTTTGGGCACTCAATGAATTATTTTGATGGTTTAGAATTGGTTTGATGGTTTGAATTGGTTTGATGGTTTGGAATTAGTTTGATGGTTTGAATTGGTTTAATAGTTTGTTTGTTTGAAATATTAGTTTGTTTATTGCTTTATGGTCATCACTGAATAAACAAATCTGGACTAATGAATAAATATGAATTTTGTGTTCATCACTGACTAACCGAACAAATTCCCCTCGTTCAGCACTGTAAAACTGAATCAAACTGACTCACCCAGCACTGTAATGCTGAACAGGTAGTCTTCGTTTAGCACTGTAATGCCGAACATATGTGGTTTTTTTAGTACTGTAGTGCCAAACATAAATGCTTGCTAGCCCTTTCACAGTTGCTGGCCTACTTATTTCAGCACTGTTGAACTGAATAAAAACAATTTGTTCACCACTATGTAGCCGAAAAAAATGTATTTTGTTTAGAACTGTTTTGTCGAACAATAATGATCCTGTCAGCACTGTATGTCCGAAAAAAATTTATTCATCACTGTGTAACTTGAATCCATTCCAATTCACTTTTTTCATCAACTTCAATTCAGTATAACACAGAAAATAACATTCATTTCAATTCACTGTTTACCATTCTAATTCATTAGAACAAAGAAAATAACATGAATTAAATCCATTCAAAATACATAACTTAAATCCATTCCAATTCACTCTTTTCCATTCTAAGTTAGTTTAACAAAGAAAATTACATAACTGAAATCCATTCTAATTCTATTTCCTAGCTCACTCGTATGACATTAGTCCTCATCCAGGTCTACTGTTTCGATTGTGGCTACATCTAGACTGATGATTGATTTGAAATGTTGCACTCTGGAACTTTATGTAACCTCCCAGCCTACTGCACAAGGGTCATGGTACCTCTACCAGTTAGTTGCTATAGGTGGAATAGGATGACCAGGCTCCAAAATGAGCTACAAAATATATATATATTAGAATGTACAAAAATATTGTCGTTATTAAGAAATTTGTCGTTATAATGTACAAGAATGTACAAAAATATTAGAAACCAATACTTGAACAAAATGGTTGTTGTTGACAAAGCCAATACATATCTCCTTGCGAGAGGCAATAGATGTCAGTATTGACCTAAGAGGGAGGAATGTCAAACACTGTTGCATAGACAAGTGGACCAAAACGACTTGGTAGAAAGACGATATAAGATGATCCATATCAAGCATCGTCATCCACCAGTCACTACGCACATGCAACTCTTTAAGTAGATCTTTTCTCACTTGTAACCATCATTCTTCTCCAAAACCCATCAAACCAGCAATAGCTCCGAACCCACAATTGCCATCTGCTGCAACATCTTTAACGTATTTAATATATCGTCTCAATTCAGAAGAGAATGCCTCTAAGAAGCAATTTGGATTCAATGATCGAAGCCGGTGAATCTATCACAGGCCAATGCCAATGTTAGACAATAAAGTAAACAATATGACACAATTACATACCTCACTAGTAAACCGTGTACATTTTCTTTCTTCTTTGTTTTCACATTTTTTGTTGTTACACTCGCCTTGGCAATGACTCCGGGTGAATAACTATCTTGTGCTGAAGCAACTATTTCAAACGCAGATGGCTCACGACAAGTGGAGCTCTCAATCTTCAATTTTGGCCGACCCCGTGGATTAGACTTCACTTCCGGCTCAATCAAAAATGTACATCAAGTTTGGCTAACTCCCTCAATTTTTGTAACAAAAGCCTCTTCACATCTGGATCTACCTCCTCGAATCGTTTGGCAAATAATTCTAACTCAGGTGTACAAGTCCACTCTTCACTTGCAGTGTGTGGGGTACTCAACATATCAAGCTTAGTCCAATATGAATAAACCGAAGTGAGGGGAATTGGCTGATTTTTCCTCATGTAATTTTCTATCTCATGTGCACGTGGCAAACCATGAGTACGTCGAACAACATATTCACATGCAGTAATATCAATACCAACAGAAGATGCTCATTTAGACTCTGCCAATATGATCTCTAATGCAGTAATTGAGGCATTACCACGAAGCTCCTTAAACTGTGCAGGTTTGAAATCATGTTACACAACTATCTTGCTTTTCTCAAATGATGATTTTATTTCACTATGTTGCAACTCAAGTAAATTGTGTATCCTTGTCCAATTCGACTCAAAATTTCCTTGACTTGATCCAAGATATCTTTTAAGTTTTGCATGTGAACTCTCAACCCTATATATGAAAATAAACTGTTATAAAAAACCAAACAACTAATAAATTTAAATGTTCGTATTTACCTATTTGTTGTAGAATTTCAAAAGTGCATAAATGTGTCAGTCCAAGAAGCCACAAATTTTGACTTGTATGTATCCAACCAAGATGAGGTAACATAATGAAGTGCATCTTGATAAGTACTGAACTCACTATATAACAAAGACAGTCGTTGCATGTATACTTCTTCAGACGATGACATAACCAACATATTCTAACTTATTATAAACATTTCCCATTTATCCTTTGTCTCAAACATCTTTTTGCAATTAGCAAGCACATTTTTTCCAATATGCCATCTACACAACAAATTTTTAGTTGCAGGAAATACCGTACATATGGCATTCATAAGGGCCAATTCTCTATCTATGACAATAACAGAAGGAAGAGTATTTTCATCCATGACACTACGCAAAAGACCAAGTGCTCATGTATGATTATCCTCCTCCTCATACTGGAGGTATGCAAATGAAATTGAAAGGGTCATGTCTGTCGATGTCACACCTACAATCTCTAGAAGGGGCAACCGATATCGATTGGTCTTATAAGTACAATCCATCAAAAATACTTTTGGAAATGCACGTAACAAATTCAAACTAGTAGGATGTGCGAAGAACAAATCAATCACTGTCTCAGTATCTGCACAGCTCCTATGCCACTTAATGTACTTGTTCATTGCTAACTGACCTAATAGTTGTTACATTTGAGATCTCCCAGCTTTCTTAGCAACTTTATACCTATGACGTGCATTGTAAATTGTCTTCATTGTGGAAGCATTTGCATCATCACGTTGTTTCAATGTAACCAATATCTCACTCGGTCGCACCATACTCTTCGACATGTCTACCAACAAAGAGGTTTCCTCATGTGACAACCTTCCAGCATAAGAATGACCCTCAAGATATTCTGCAGCAGGATGATTATGCACACCATAAACAACTATCAAGATCCAGTTATCATTTGTGGCTAATTTTTTGCCCTTCAATAAAAAAGGACAATCACATTTTTTTTGTACCAGTCAATTTGCTTTTTTTGTCTTAGGCTTGCTGTTTTTTCGAGTGTCCCTATAAGATCAATTCCTCTCACAAGCTAAGCTAAGTCTTGGCTTCCTACCTCAAATACCACCCTCATCTGATTTCTGCACGACAATAACGAATCCATTTCTTCTTCTAACTTGACGTGCCCATCGAATTAACTCATCTCAACTCTTGAATATCTAAAATAAATAAATTAAACTAACAAATTATTGCACATAAAAAAGATACATTATTTGTAAAACAATCAAAGACTCATCTCATGAGTAACAAATTCATTACTATAATCCATTACAAGTTATGAATCAACCTTACTGCCTCTAGTCGAAGCATCACCCTGAAAACACGTGTGAATGTAATTTCAAAATTAAAAAAATGATGTTTATTTCAACAGTCCCGAAACTAATGGTTTTGTTCCGTTCTACAGTGATGAAAATAAAGATGATATTCGGTTCAATTGTACTGACTATCTGCATTAATGTTCGAAACCTATGTATTGAACGAAAGGATTATGCTCAGTACTGTATCACCGAACATAATTCTAACAGTTAGCAAACCAATATTGAACAGCTCGAACGAAACAAGAATGACCAAAAACGACTGAGAATGTTAATACAAGGCAGATAAACTTACCAATGGAACGCCGGTCTCACTAGAATTGTTGTCCTCGTCCTCTATTGCTCTACACAGTGAAATAAGTGATGAAGTATACATTATACTTGAAGCAAAACTTTCAAGTTCAATAACGTTGATGATGGTGATGAAGATGACATATTCAGGATTTAAGATGATTATGAAAAATAATAGATTTAGGGTTTATGTTGGTTGGTTATGAAAAGTAATCGGTTTAGGGTTTACAAATATGGAATACGTATAGTTGGAGTTAGAGGTGGGGGTGGGTGTCCAATATTATAGAGTATTAGTTCTTATTGATAGGTGGTTGTTCCATTTAATAATGTCTTTTAATATAATTTTACTTTATAGTATAATTGTAATAAAAAAATTTATAAAATGGGGGGGGTCCAAAGAATTTTGGCAGGTGCTAATAGCAGCACTCCAAAGAAAAAAGGTAAGGCCATTTAGCAGCCTCTTTCTAATCTATTCAAGTGTTTTATACAATTTTTATTCCAAAAATACCCCTACAGGTTTCAACTAGTAATGTGTTTTTTTTCTTTTTTTGAACAGCAACCAGTAAGGTGTTTGAGAATGCTTTTTGAATCTATTCAAATGTTTTCTACAATTTACTTCATATGTATGTAAGTTGTGTTGTTTAGCAGGTGTTTGCATGTGTATAACATGACATACCAATCCCACATAGATGGAAGATCAATCATAAACATGGCTAGCTGCTTATAGTGTGCTAATAATGTAATCTTTAGTCTGAATTTTCAGTTGGCCCAATAGAAATTTAACTTTAAATTTTGCTTCTAAATTTTTATTTGAGCCATTGTAGATATTAGAAATATATTTGTCTTCAATCAGTGGATGGTTTCTATTCTAAAATTATATATACGGTCAGTTGCTGGGTCAGAAAATTAAGTTAGAAGGGACATTATTAAAAAAAATTATAATCAACATTAAGATAATAATAATTTTATGAGCTAAATTTAAGCATAAAAAATTACATATTCATTATTAACAGGAACAAATTAAAATTCTATAATAGTGCAGAAAAGTTCAGTGTGAGATGGTGATGTAAGTTTATAATTTTAGCACAAAAAATTATGGATCAAAATTCCTAATTTTAAAAAATAAAAACACATCCTTTATAGCACAAATTATTATAAAATCTATTTAATTTTTATTTGACAGAAATTTATTAAGAGATGACATTGTTTATAAATGATGTGTTTTGAAGGAAAATTATTAAACTAACTTAGAATACCATATAGCATTGCCAACATGATGCTCAAATCAAGTGAAATCACAAATCACACTAAGTAGTCTGTCAACTGCCTAAAAATAATGAGTTTATTATATCCAATTTATAAAAATTTTTGCTATAATATTGGTTTAAACTATTACATAAATAATACAACATAGTAATCTCAAAATATCAAATAACTATTTGTTGTAAACAATACAATAAATCCTTAGCCAAAAAATATTTTAAGAAAAAAATATACATTTTATATATGACAAAAAAAAAAACTGAGGGGGGGCACGTGACCCCTCGGCTTGCTTTCCCTCCACCACTATGTACGGTTAATTTTTTTAAAACAAATATAATATGATCATTGATATCTAACTAATTTGATTTTTTTACCTAAATTATTTATTTGAAAGAATCTTATAAAATAGATAGTTTGAATTATAAAAATGAGTTTAGAGTGAATCCTTACACATTATCAATTTCAATATGCACAAATATATAATAAATAGGGCTATTTTAAAAAGATGGTCAAAAGTCATCTTCCAATTTTTAACTTATTTTGGGTCACATCATCTCTTATATTTTTTACACGTTTTTTTAAAAAAAGCTAAAAAAAGTCAAAAAAATCAGTTTTTAACCATTTTCAAAACAACCTTTAATGAATTTAAAGTATTATGTTATTAATCTTTGAGTAATAAAAACTTAATAAAATTTAATCGGATTAAATTTTTCAACTTGTGAGACACAAAATAGAGAAGAGACAAAATAATTGTGAAACAAAAAAAAAATGTCTTTGTAAGTAATTAAAAATTCCTTGCTTTAAAAAGCATTTTCTTTTTCTTTTAATATATTGCCTATGTTTTCTATTTCAAAAGAACAAAAAAAAAAAAGAGAAAAGAAAAAAGAAGAAGAGAATTTCATATTTTAAAAGAAGTTTAATTTCTTTCTTTCTTTCTTATTTATAAACTCTATTTATATATACAATTTATACCAAAAAAATTCACAAAAATTATAACGTCCCGAAAATATGGATACCAAATAACTCACTATAATGCCCCGTTAACATTCATTCTCATTAAGTAATGCGGAAGCTTAATTAATTACAATCATTCGATATAAGAATATTTTTGAAAGCATATTTCATCCATTAACATCCCTTCAGTATTACAAAATCACATCACATGTATTAATACATTTATTGATTTTAAGACACGAATCTATTGCATGTGATTGATAAGAAACAACATCTAAACTAGTTATACGTTAAAAGTTACAAATTCCAAGGCATAGCCCAGTTACATCAACAAGAGTTACAAAACCCAACATACGTAAACCTTTGGCTTTACAAAAGCAAATAAACAAAAATGAGCTTCAAGCTCCCAGATCCTTCCATGTCATTACTTTGATAAAGGCATACCATCAATACTTGAAAATGTTTTCCATGTAGGATGACCTAAAAGCCTAGTAGAAATTGAAAGTTTAACTAACAATGGCAAATTGATTGGTGATCCCGTGAGGGTGTTTATCACGCAAGAAAGTCGATAATCTAGAAAGCGAAGAATATAATATTCGTTGGTGTTCAAGTGCTTTTTTGCATTGCTCTTGGCCAAGTATTTATAGACATCATGGTGTCTTTACAAAAAAGTCACAACCTTAGGAATATCATACAAGAGAATAGAGTCATGATGCTTCACAAAGCATTGTACCTCTTCATTTAAAATTCAAACCCATTTTCCAGATTCTTCTTTCTTCCTGAGGGAAGGTTTAAGAATCAGCAGTTATGTGGGCTATGATTTGGTGTTAGAAGATCCACCATATTATGGTGTGAACACCTCTCATACTTTCATCTCCCACTTGAGCACACTATAATATTGGTGATAAAACCTGATTTGGGCATGTTTACCTTGGTACGAAAATTTTGCCTTAAGCCAACTTTCATCTATGAATTTACCTCATAGATTGACGTTCGATTGTGACTTGGCCATACGTGCACACGTTTTTGCCACCAATCTGACCGCATCCGTACAAATATGCTCTCCCACTGACAACACACTCCAAATGACTTCAATTTACTATATTTCAAGTGAATGGCATCAATTTTCAGTGTTGGGTTCATAGTCTATACCCAATCACCATTGATGACTTTAGCCCTGCACATTCCTCATGCGTTGACCTGTGAAGAAATTATTGTTAAGCACTTCATCTAAGGCCCATTCTTGAAGGTTTTTCTTAACACACTTTATCAGCAACTTTTTGTTGATCAAGCAGACAACATCATCTAGTCAGCATGTTGCATATCATGGACTTTACATATCGTGCTAATTATGATATCCGTTCCTTGTCAGTTCCTTTACCTTATTACCTGACAAAACACATGTTTCCATGCAAGATAGAGTCACATAACATTGATTATCCAGGCGTGCCTAGAGTCATCCGACTATACCCTTATATAAGTAGCCAAACCACCTAACTAGGCATTTTCAATCCCATATTAGCTACATGTTCTTTGAATCTTTCCAGAGACAACTCTTTGGTTATAGGGTTGGCCATCATCTCTTCTGACGGTATATAGTTGACTTTAATTTCTCTCATCTCCACTATATCTTGAATGTAGTGATAATTTACATCAATACATTTTCCTTTACAGCTATTCGCTCCACTTAAACTGTCACCAAATCGTTTTATCCTGATCGCATTGCTAACGGTTGTGCTACAAGCTATGTATTCAGCTTCCATAGTGTACTTTGCAACACAATTTTGTTTCTTACTTAACCAAGAAACTGTCGTTCCACCAAACAAGAACAGATGACCACTAGTAGATTTTCTGTCATTTATATCTCCGGCAAAATCCGCATCTGTGTATCCTTTTATGTCTAGATCACACAAACCAAAACATAATTTCAAATTGTTAGTGCTTTGCTCGCCAATGTTCCTTACCTGTATTGGATTGAAACCCACTTACCAATCCGACTGCATAACAGATGTCAGGTCTTGTGCTTGTCATTACATACATTAGGCTGCCTACTGCCTGAGCATATGGGACATCTCTCATTTCCTCAATTTGAGACTTAGTTTGAGGATTTGTCACGCCCCAAGCTCCGTGACAACGCCGCACACTCATATAAGTGAGCATGCAAGGCTAAGAATCCAATCACATAACCCACCATGTAAAATACTCAAATTAAATCCTTGATTGTCATAATGCCAAAATCCATAAAAATAAATAGTTCTTATATGAAAATGTCCACCAAGTCCACTAATTTAATCCACTAACAAAACAATAATCCAAGTACTTAAATCATGGTCCCACTCTCGGCACTCCCACATGTAAAAAAAAAATCCGCGCAGCTCTACTCTTTAGAATCTGAAAAAAAAAATAAGGGTAAGCTAGATAGCCTAGTAAATAACCAACCATCACTGCTAGCTGGATCAAGTATATAAAAATAAGTAAATAAATTGATAACCAATAAATATAATTTTTTTTTCTACAGTTCAATAAATGAACAATTATTTGTAAGGTGGTTTCATAGCTAAAAATAAACAATGTACAATACATTTTAAATGAAAAGCCAACAAGATAATTCAAAGTAATTCGTTGTTGAAATCGATAGTTCGATATTCATATGGTTCAATGATTTGATTCACAAAACCCATGTCTTAATGACTACGGTCACTTAGCCTGTGACAAGGCCCAGAACCACACATAGGCCGGTGGTAAAGCCCCAAAAGAAACTAGTTTCTGTGCCAATAAATAACCCCCATTGGCTAGGGTCCAAATCATAGTCAGACTAGAGTGATGTTCAAAATTCAAACAATACACAACTTTTAAATAAAACATTCGATATTTTCAGAATAAACGTTTAGTACAATTTTCAGAATAGTTTAACCAAATATTCAAATAATTTTCATAATAATATTCGATGTTGTTTTATACTTGACCCATATTTTATTTTAAGAGAACATGAAGGCTATA
>NW_021032145.1:74040-142432 GCF_004153795.1 Camellia sinensis | reverse complement strand
AATAAATATTTAATGATTTTAAACGATTCGATAGGAATAAAAATGAACCAACAGTGATAGAGGGTTACTTACCTCAAACAGCTAAAATAATATTTCCAAGCTAATCTCAAATTACCAAGATCCACCTCAATCTCACAAACCTAATAAAATATATACCGCATAAACAATTATTATGTGCACCCATCTATCTCTTCTTGTAACAACAATAAAATAATTAACCCAATTGCCTATTAGAACTCCCACAATTTAGCATCAAAACAAAGCCATCACGGTTTCGGAAATTCTCAACCCATATTATCTATTGTTGTTTATATACACGTAAAAATTTGAAATTGCTTTGTAGTCAATCGTGTATCCCACAAATACACCACCATTAAACTTAACCCATCACATATTAATCTCAAAATATGAACCACCCAAATGGGATGCAAAATACACTCTAAAATTGAGCAAAATTGAGACCCCCAACATAGACTACATCAATATATCTATTTAATCATATATGCCATAAAATCATCTATTGATATATTAACACTAAAATCATAGATAGGAATACAATAAAATAAATCTTACCTAAGTGATGAATAAAGCAAAACCACCACTCTTATGAATCCCTCCCTCTTCCTTGGTTTGGGTTTCTTTTCTTTATTTAAACTTTTCCAAACCCTTGCTTGCTGCCTTCACCTTTAAACTCTTCAAACCCTTTCTGCAGCACAAGCCTCTCTTCTCTTTTCTTTTCTTTTTTCTTTACCTTCTCAAACCCTAGCCGCCTATGGAGCAATTCATAGCCTCTGTTTTGTTTGTTTTCCAAGACTTAAAGCCACAATAGGTGGGCTTATTAACCTAATTTCTCAAAGTTACAAAATTACCATCTAAGTAATAGGAAATATAATGCCATCTCATAACTAATTCTTTGATATTATAAATGACTCATATAAGTTAATTTAATTACTAATCTATCCCAATAAAATAATAATGTTTAAAACTTGGGTTTTACATCCTTCCCTCCTTAAAAGAAATTTCGTCCTCGAAATTTGACATACCTGAAGTCTCAAAAAGTTGGGATACTTTCGTTTCATTTCATCCTCGAGTTCCCAAGTTGCTTCTCTTTCTGAGTGATTACTCCATTGAACCTTAACATAGTGGATGACTCGCGTCTCAAAACCTGTTCCTTCCTATCAACAATTCGTATAGGGTGTTCCTCATATGCCAAATCCTCCTTAAACTGCAACGGTGCATGATCAATCACATGACTAGGATCCAGTAATATACTTCCTTAACATTGAGAACATGAAAAACATTATGAACTCCAGCTAGTGAAGGTGGTAGGGCAAATCTGTAAGCTACCTCACCAATTCGATCTAAAACCTCAAATGGCCCAACAAATCTAGGACTCATTTTACCACGAACACCAAACTCATTACTCCTTTCATAGGAGACACCTTAAGGAACACATGGTCTCCAACCCCAAACACCAAATCGCGTCTCCTGTTATCTGCATAACTTTTCTGTCTACTCTGTGCCGTGCAAGTCGCTCTCTAATAAGATTGATCTTGTCCACTGTTTGTTGCACAATCTCAGACCCTAACAACTTCCTTTCACCGACATCATCCAACCACATAGGTGATCAGGGTTGAAAACCTAATTCTTAAGATTACTAAATTACCCATACAATTTATTTTAATTATTAATCTATCCAAAATAATTCTATAAATACCTTGGGTTTTACAATATGTATATGCTTGTACAAAAATCACAGTTTACTGAACCAATGTATGTATGAAAATCACAAATCTCCAGGTTAATGTGTGTACTAATAATATTTGAACTCCTTTTCTTGCCTACATCGAGAGTTTACTAATTGATTCATTTGATGAACACTATCATTTCCTCCCAAGTACTGTCACTTGCAAGACTTAGGGCAAGTCTGTAAGCTACCTCACCAATTCGATCTAAAACCTCAAATGGCCCAACAAATCTAGGACTCAATTTACCACGAACACCAAACCTTATTACTCCTTTCATAGGAGACACCTTAAGGAATACATGGTCTCCAACCCCAAACACCAAATCGCGTCTCCTGTTATCTGCATAACTTTTCTGTCTACTCTGTGCCGTGCGAAGTCGCTCTCTAATAAGATTGATCTTGTCCACTGTTTGTTGCACAATCTCAGACCCTAACAACTTCCTTTCACCGACATCATCCCAACACATAGGTGATCTACACTTTCATCCATATAAAACCTCATATGGTGCCATCTGAATGCTCGCATGATAACTGTTATTATAAGAGAATTCCACTAAGGCCAAATGTTCATCCCAAGAACCTCCAAGATCAATAACACAAGCCCTCAACATGTCTTCCAAGATTTGAATAGTTCTCTCTGACTGTCCATCAGTTTGAGGATGAAAGGCAGTGCTAAAATTCAAACTAGTACCCAAAGCTGTATGCAAACTCCTCCAAAATGTAGATACAAATCTGCTATCTCTATCAGACACTATGGTCACCGGAATACCATGTAACTTCACAATCTCCTTGATATACAAATTTGCAAACTTCTCTAAAGAGAACCCTACCTTAAAAGCTAGAAAGTGAGCGAATTTGGTCAATCGATCAACAATAACCCAAATAGTATTGTTACCACCTTGGGTCCTAGGCAACCCTGTCACAAAATCCATGGTAATATGTTCTCACTTCCACTCGGGAATAGGAAGAGGTTGTAACTTACCTGCAAGTCTCTGATGTTCAACTTTCACTTGTTGACATACCAAACATTGAGCAACATACTGAGCAATTTCCCTCATGTACAGTATATCCTGAACTGTGAGCTTCTCTCAGGATTATCTCTTGAGCTCTAAATCATTAGGCACACACAACCTCTCTCCAAATCTCAAGGTTCCATCTTTATGCATGCAAAATTCCATCTGTAGCCCTATTTCCATTTCAGCCTTAAGTTTTTGTAACTGAGGATCTCTTCCCTGAGCATCTTTAATTCTATCAATCAATGTGGGTTGAACTCTAAGGTTTGCCAACTGCACTTCATGGCTATGCCATCTAATCTCAATATTCAACCTCTGCAAGTCCTCCGAGATATTCTTTTGGTCAGTGATCAAGGTAGCCAAATTACTCGGGGTCTTTCTGGTTGAACCCTAAGGTTTGCCAACTGCACTCCATGGTTGTGACATCTAATCTCAATATTCAACCTTCGCAAGTCCTTTAAGATATTCTTTTGGTCAGTGATCAAGGTAGCCAAATTACTTGGGGTCTTTCTACTCAAGGCATCCGCTACTGCATTGGCTTTTCCTGGATGATAATTGATAGTCAAATCATAGTTCTTTAATAGCTCCAACCATCGCCTTTGCCTCATATTCAATTCTTTTTGAGTGAAAATATACTTCAAACTTTTATGATCAGTGAATATCTCACATTTCACCCCATACAGGTAGTGCCTCTAGATTTTCAATACAAACACCACGGCAACTAACTCCAAATCATGGGTAGGATAATTCTGCTCATATGGCTTCAACTGCCTAGACGCATATGCCACTACCTTATCATTCTGCATCAGGACACAACCCAAGCACATCTTCGATGCATCACTATAGATGGTAAAACCTTCATCTCCGGACGGAACTATAAGTACTGGAGCACACACCAATCGACTCTTTAGATCTTGGAAACTCTTCTCACAATCATCAGACCACTCAAATTTAACCCTTTTTTGTGTTAAACGAGTCAAAGGCATATAAATTCGGAAAAATCCCTCAACAAACCTTCTATAATAACCTGCTAAACCCAAGAAGCTACGAATTTCAGTGACACTAGTAGGCCTATTCCACTCTACCACCGCCTCCACTTTCTTGGGGTCAACAGACACCCCATCTCTAGATATCACATGACCCAAAAATGATACACTCTCCAGCCAAAATTCACACTTCTTTAATTTAGCAAATAATTTCTTCTCCCTTAATATCTGCAACACTATTCTCAGATGTTCTTCGTGCTGCTTTATACTCTTTGAGTACACAAGAATGTCATCAATAAAAACTACCACAAACTGATCTAAGAAGGGTTTAAATACTCTGTTCATTAAATCCATAAAAGCTGCAGGCGCATTGGTCAACCCAAACGGCATCACTAAAAATTCATAATGCCCATACCTAGTTCGGAAGGCTGTCTTAGGTATATCTTCTGCCTTAACCTTCAACTGATGATAGCCAGAACGAAGGTCAATCTTAGAAAAGACTTGTGCTCCTTGCAACTGATCAAATAGGTCATCTATCCTAGGCAAAGGATATTTATTTCGGATTGTCACCTTGTTCAACTCTCGATAATCAATGCAAAGGAGAAAACTACCATCATTCTTTTTCACAAATAAAACGGGCGCACCCCAAGGAGAAACACTAGGCCTAATAAAGCCCTTATCTAGTAACTCTTGTAACTGTTCCTTCAACTCTTTCAACTCTGCTGGGGCCATCCGATACGGAGCCTTAGAGATAGGACCCGTGCCAGGTGTCAATTCAATGGCAAACTCAATCTCTCTATCTAGTGGCAACCCCGGTAACTCTTCAGGAAAAACATTGGGAAATTCCTTCACAACTAGAATATCCTCTAACTTCAATTCAGTCTCACGAATATCTCTCACAGAAGCTAAATAACCCTCGCAACCATTCCTCAACAATCGTCTAGCTTGCAAGGCTGAGATTACCAAAGGAGGAGTGTTAACTCCACTACCCACAAAACAAAATTCTGGTTGATCAGGAATCTGAAATACTACCATTTTGCCTCAACAATCAACAGAAGCATAATTGGTTGTCAACCAATCCATTCCAAGAATTATGTCAAAGTCCCACATATCTAAAACAGTCAAGTCTACAAGCAATCTTCTGCCATCTATACTAACCACATGAGATTTGCCAATGTCTTCTCGTGTTCCATTGCAACCTATATGCATCAATAATAAAACCTCATCTTATTCTATTCTCAAGTCCCTATAACATGTAATTAAAATTAACATTTTTTTTGGGTAAGTAATTAAAATTAACATTATACTAAATTATAAGCGTTCCCAATCCTACATCTACCCAATCTCACTACTATTCTATACCAAACCTCATTACTCTTTTCATAGGAGACACCTTAAGGAACATATGGTCTCCAACCCCAAACACCAAATCGCGTCTCCTGTTATCTGCATAACTTTTCTGTCTACTCTGTGCAATGCGAAGTCGCTCTCTAATAAGATTGATCTTGTCCACTATTTGTTGCACAATCTCAGGCCCTAACAACTTCCTTTCGCCCACATCATCCCAATAAATAAAATCCTTAATTGTCATAATGCCAAAATCCATAAAAATAAATAGTTCTTATATGAAAATGTCCACTAAGTCCACTAATTTAATCCACTAACAAAACAATAATCCAAGTACTTAAATCATGGTCCCACTCTCGGCACTCCCACATGTAAAAAAAAAATTCGCGCAGCTCTACTCTTCAGAATCTGAAAAAGAAATAAGGGTAAGCTAGATAGCCTAGTAAATAACCAACCATCACTGCTAGCTGGATTAAGTATATAAAAATAAGTAAATAAATCGATAACCAATAAATATAATTTTTTTTTCTACAGTTCAATAAATGAACAATTATTTGTAAGGTGATTCGAATAATTTTCGTAATAATATTCGATGTTATTTTATACTTGACCCATATTTTATTTTAAGAGAACATAAAGGTTATAAATAAATATTTATGATTTTAAACGATTTGATACGAATGAAAATGAACCAACAGTGATAGAGGGTTACTTACCTTCAAACAGCTAAAATAATATTTTCCAAGCTAATCTCAATTTACCAAGATCCACCTCAATCTCACAAACCTAATAAAATATTACACCGCATAAACAATTATTATGTGCATCCATTCATCTCTTCTTGTAACAACAATAAAATAAATTAACCCAATTGCCTATTGAGAACTCCCCCAATTTAGCATCAAAACAAAGCCATTACGGTTTCGGAAATTCTCAACCCATATTATTCTATTGTTGTTTATATACACGTAACAATTTGTAATTGCTTGTAGTCAATCGTGTATCCCACAAATACACCACCATTAAACTTAACCCATCACATATCAATCTCAAAATATGAACCACCCAAATGGGATGCAAAATACACTCTAAAATTGAGCAAAATTGAGACCCCCAACATAGACTACATCAATATATCTATTTAATCATATATGCCCATAAAATCATCTATTGATATATTAACACTAAAATCATAGATAGGAATACAATAAAATAAATCTTACCTAAGTGATGAATAAAGCAAAACCACCACTCTTATGAATCCTCCCTCTTCCTTGGTTTGGGTTTCTTTTCTTTAATTTTAAACTTTTCCAAACCCTTGCTTGCTGCCTTCACCTTTAACTCTTCCAAACCCTTTCTGCAGCACAAGCCTCTCTTCTCTTTTTCTTTTCTTTTTTCTTTTACCTTCTCAAACCCTAGCCGCCTATGGCACAATTCATAGCCTCTGTTTTGTTTGTTTTCCAAGACTTAAAGCCACAATAGGTGGGCTTATTAACCTAATTTCTCAAAGTTACAAAATTACCCATCTAAGTAATAGGAAATATAATGCCATCTCATAACTAATTCTTTGATATTAATAAATGACTCATATAAGTTAATTTAATTACTAATCTATCCAATAAAATAATAATATTTAAAACTTGGGTTTTACAGGATTCATACTTTTACTAAAACTTTGTCCCTTGTAAACAGGTGTGCTTAAAGAATTACAATTATCCATATTAAATTCTTTGAGCACCTTGTCTATATATTTTTCTTAATCTAGATACACTAACTTTGAATTTCTATCTCTTGAAATTCTAATTCCTAGAACATAGGTTGCAAGACTCATGTCTTTCATTTCAAATCTAGATGCTAAGAAAGTTTTGGTTTTCATAATCATATCTAGACAATTTCATGCGAATAATATGTCATCTACATATAAAGATAATATTGCTAACTTATCATCATTTTTCCAGATATAAACGCAATGATCTACTAGACTCACAATATAGCACATTTCTAAAATAGTTTGGTGGAATTTCAAGTACCATTGTCTTAACGATTGTTTGAGTCCATACAAGGATCTTTTTAGCTTGTAGACTTTATCCTTGTTGCCTTGGATTTGGAAACCATCAGGTTGCATTACATAAATTTTCTCTTTTAATTCACCATTGAGAAAAACTATTTTAACATCTAACTGATGCAATTCCAAATCCATCCTGGCTACTACCGCCATTAGAAACCGTATTGAGTCAAATTTTACAGCAGGAGAATACGTATCCACGAAGTCTACTCCAGGTGGTTGTGTGAATCCTTTGGCTACTAGCCTTGCCTTGTATTTCTCCAAACTTCTATCTACTTTGAATTTCTTTCTAAGAACCCATTTGCAACCAATGGCTTTTCTTCCATTCGGGAGATCGGTTAATTCCCAAACATCATTTTTCTTGATCGAGCCAAGTTCTTCATTCATCGCCTCAAACCATTGTGTAGCGTCACTGCTACTCATTGCTTCATTATAACTAGTAGGATCTTTTACCAAGTTATTAAGTTCGTCAACTTGAAAAACATAATGATCTTTCAAAAATGTAGATAGACGTCTTGCTCTCTTACTCCCATTTATCTCAAGATTCAAAGCAAGTAACACAACGTCATGTAGTTTTCTTTTCTGCCCATTATTAGGTGGTTCTGGGAGAACTTGTGGTGCTGGTGACAAATAGGGAAGAGAAGAATCCTGAAATATCTCGAAAAACAATTCAATTTGTTCAATAGAAGTAACAAAATCAGTGGATTCAAGAAAAATAGCATCCCTACTTTCTATTAATTCACGTTCAGGATGGTAAAAACGAGAACTACTCCCATTTTCAACATAGCCAATAAACTTGTATTCCCAAGTTTTACATCCCAATTCATTCCTTAAGGTTTTGGAATAAGTACATGTGCTTTACATCCTCAAACTTTGAGATTTAGAACATTAGGTTTAGTACCATTCCAATATTCATAAGGAGTTAGAAGTTTAGCTTTTGTTTTGACTTTATTTAGTATGTACGCAGCGGTGGATAAGGCTTATCCCCAAAAATGAATAGGAAGGTCAGCATGAGCCATCATAGACCTTGTCATTTCCATTAGAGTACGATTTCGTCTTTCTGCAATCCTATTTTGTTGTGGAGTGTATGGCATTGTAAACAAATATTTTATGCTATTGTCCTTGCAAAAAGAATCCATAGCATCATATTTGCCACTTCTATCATTATTCAAGTTTTTAATGGACCGACTAAGTTGCTTTTCTACCTCTAATTTATATTCCTTAAACTTTTCAATTGCCTGTGATTTGTGTTTAAGAAGATAGATATGTCCATATCTTGAATAATTATCAGTGAAAGTAATGAAGTAGTCCATGCCTCGATGAGTTTTAGTTCTTAAAGGGCCACAAATGTCTGAATGAATTACTTCAAGTAATGATTTCCAATGTTTTCAAAATTGCTTGCTAGTCATTTTTCCTTTGATACATGGCTCACATGTATCAAAATAATCGAAACACACTTTAGGCAATAGGCCACTTTTAAACATTCGAGGCATTTTATTTTTATTAATGTTACCTAATCTTAGATGCCATAAATAAGAACTATTATTGGTAAAAACAACAAATAATCATAAACACATACTTTATTATTATAAATAGGAAAAGAGTACATGTCATTCACTCTTACACCTTTCACTAATACATTTCCTTTCTTAATCAACATTGTGTTAAATCTAAACTTAATCTCAAAACGCTTTTGGATTAATACTGGAACTGAAACTAAATTTCGGCGAATACTAGGTACATAAAGCACATCATGAAGCACGATTAAAGTTTCATTAATTGAGAATTGACAATTGCCGATACCCAAAACATCACTATACGAGTTGTTGCCCATATAGATTCTGTGTTCACCAATATTCTTTTCAGTAAACTCCACGAACAAGCCTTTGTTTTGCACAATGTGCCTAGTTGCAACAAAATCAATCCACCATGAATTTGATGAAGGTTCAAGGACCATTTCTTTAGAAATTGTCGTGGCAATGGGTTTATGATCATTTTTATGCTTGTTTTGAAGAAAAGTGGCTTTGATATGACCTTTTTGACTGCAATTGTAACATGGACCAGCCTGATTCTTGTGATGTTGTTGTTTGTGTCATCCTTGTTTCTTCCATCCTTTCTAGAACCCCTTCTTCCATTTTTTCTTGAAAGAAGTAGTCTTTCTCTTGTTGAATGGTGTGTGGGAATTATTTTGTAGAGGTGGCAATGATTGAGCCATCAACAAGTTAAAACAATTCTTTTTTACGCCTTCGCTTCACTCTTTCTTCTTCCAAAACTAAAAATACATGCAATGTCACCATTGAAATCTCTCATTTGTTACGAGTTAGAGATGTGACAATATGATTCTAAGCCAATGGAAGACTATTAAGTATGGTAATTACTTGCATCTTGTCCGACAAAGAGTGATTAACGTTGGATAATTCTTTAACAATTAATTCCATTTGATTAACACGATCACCAACACTATCATTATCACGCATACGAGTGTTATTATATTTGTCCAAGAGTAATTGTATTTGAGTGTTTGATCAAACTCCATATTTACTTTCTAGTGCTTCCATCAATTGTTTTGCAGTTTCAGGTTCTTCAAATAGCGGAATAATGTTGTCTTTCATATTATGTAACATAGTTGCCTTTGTCGTTGCATCATTCTCTATCCATTTGTTTTGAAACCAATTAGAATCATCATCTGGTTTGTAAGTGAATAAAGTGTGCAACATTTTTTCATGTGTAAGAAGATAAGAAATGTGGCATTTCCATGCTCGAAAATTATTTCCATTAAGCATCTCAATTCTTGAAGAATCAATAGCATTTTTAATAGCCATTCTAAAACAAATGTGTTACAATAAAAGTACAAATGTGGATATTACAAACAAAATAAACAAATAAGTAAAATAAATATAACAACAAGTTTTAATAAGAATGAGCCTTGTAGTTGTTGAGTCGGCCCCTGTGACAAGCAAAATATCAATGTGGAGGAGTAGAATGGTCTCCTTGCCTTGGGTAAGAAGAATGATGAAAACCCAATGGATAATTAAACCCAATTCTCTTCTTATGAGTTTTATGAAAATAGGTACGAGCCCAAGGAACACAATAGCGCTTTCTGATGTTTTCCTAGGTAACACCCTTGGATAGCCTCCTTGTCTAATTATTTCTTCTGGAAATTTAGTAAAATTACCCACGGAAAAATTCTTCAAAGAATTCTGGAGATTTTGACTTTTGAATGACTGAAAACGACTTTGAAATGAGCAAGAACGAGCAGAAAAATCTCCTGAATCAGGCTGTTGCCGATTCAAGGGTTTGGCTAAACCGGTTTGAACTGGTTGGGACTGAACCAGCGTGAGACGATTAACAAGGAAAATCATTATAAATTTTTAACAAAATTTTATAATGCCCCTTCATTTATGCATTAATATATATATATAGGGGATGCTGCTATGCTCAAAGAACAGCAACTTCCGCTAGGCTGCTACGCGGCTGTACGGTGTCATTTTGGGCCAAAAAACATTGATTTACTTCTCAGGTGTATATCGTTTTTCTTTTTGAATAATGTTTGAGAGTCACAATTTGTGTGACTCAAATGGTTCAAAACTATCAAAACGACGTCGTTTTGGCATCAAAATATGCCAAAACGACGTCGTTTTGATAGTTTTGAGCCATTTGAGCCACAAAAATTGTGACCCTCTACCATTGCCCTTTCTTTTTTTAAAAAAGTTGTCCCTTTGTTTTTCTTTTTAAATAGTGGGCTTGTGTGGTTTGTTTTTCAAAAAAAAATTTGAAAAAAATTCTCTACAAACAAATTTTTAAAAATAATTAAACCAAACAAATTTTTTCAAAAAAAATCTCAAAATTTTGTTTGATTACCTACTTTCCAAAATCACACTCTCTCTTATACACATCAAATTAATCACTTTTTTTAAAACTCTCTCCCCAAAATAATTTTCCAAAATCATTTCTGAAAAAAGACAAACCAAACAAGTTTTCGTACTTTTTATCTCAAAAACTACTCTACAAACACAAACCAAACACACCCATTTCTAAGAAATTCCTTACATTTTCACTGCAACACATTTTTGTATACAATTTTTCAACACTAACAATTGTCTGTAGGACTATTTTTAACATTTTTTTTAATAAAAAATAAATAGATTTTGATTTTTGAAATTTACAGATGAGATTGAGTTACTTGTTTGGCAAGTGATTATTTTATTTTAAAAGTCAAAAAAAAAAAATTTTAAATCAAAGATATTTTAACTCATACAAAAAAGCCACAAATTCATTTCTATTCGCTTTGCTTTTGAATGCTTTTTTTTGTAAAAGGTGTAAAATAAAAAATAAAAAATAAAATAAAAAATCATATTTTAGTTAAAAAAATCTCAAAAAAATCACTTTCCATACAAGGCCCAATTTTTGTGAGTAATTTCATTTATATTTACCATGGGTCATTAAGAGGTGGTTAATATTAGTATGAGCACAAAAAATTATATTAAAGTAAGTAAAAAAAATGTATAAAATATGTGAAATATGAATTTTTAATAGATTAAATACTATTTTTATATTATTTTATTAAACGACTCATTCAAATAGAAAGCAAACAAATTATGTTGAGCTTAAAATTCTATTTTACTTCCTTTCTTATTCAATTAAATGAAATTATGTAAGAAATTGAAATTTTATAGAAAGGGAATCCCACACTCTTTAAATGGTGTGTATTAGATGCATCTTATCATATATTTTTGTGATATATATTATGTATTTTTTTAGTAATGTAACATATTTTAGGGTCTAGAGGGTTTTGTTTGGACTTGTGGGACTCATCACGAGTTTTATTTTGATAATCTAAACTGATCAATGTGTAGGATTCGCCGAGTACTTCATCTATGCAAAAAATCACGCTAAGCAGATATCGATAGCCAATTGATTAGAATACATTTTTGTTAACAAATTATTTTTAAAATAATATTTACTATTGACAAAAATATGATTTGATCAAGTGGTTATCGATATTCGATCAACGTGATTATTTTATAGGAATAAATTACTCGAAGAACTCTAAATATTGAAACAATTTGAAACATCAAAATGGAATCCATAGTAAGCTCCACAGACCAACAGAATGCTCCAATCTAATTTCGAGCTGGAGAAGAGCTTGATCAAATATTTTTTATGGTTAAAAAATAGTAGTATGAAAAAATTTATGACATTATCACAAAATACTTTTATTTCTAAATTACAAATTCTCATAAATTTGCCAAAATTTTACATAATATTTATTTTTTTCTAAAAAAACATAATGTATACAACCAAAATGTAAAGGAATTTCTTAGAAATAATAGACGTAATTTTTTTTTTATTGCCCAAAACGGCACCGTAGAGCCGCGTGTGCTGAAAGCACAGCAGCATCCCCATCCCGCACCCCAGAAAATCCTTGCGCAATGCGGTTTATGTGACACCTCTCTCTCTCTCTCTCTCTCTCCTCTCGCCATTGACGACTCTCTGTCTCTCTCTCTCTCTCTCTCCTCATTCTTATAGCTCTCTGCCTGTTTTAAGTGTCGTAGTCTTCAACAACGCTCAAATGTTCTACTCTCACCAGCTTCTGGCTCGGAAAGCTCCCCTCGGACAGATATGGTGATTCAAATTTTGTTTTCCTTTTTATGTACTTTTCATAATTTAACCTGGTTTTCAATTTCTTCGTCTGTGAATTGTGTGTTTTTCTGCAACCTGTGTTTAGCTCATATTCACTGTAATTTATGCGACTGCATGGGAATTGGTTCTTACTCTGTTTTGTTTCTGTGAAATTTTCCTCCCATATTTGGTCATATTGAATCTGAATTATGTTTGTTTATGCAAGTTTACTCCTAATGCATTTGCAATCTCCATCAACTCTCTCTGTTTTCGTAATCTAACGAACATGGATCTAATTCAAGCTCTCTCTCTCTCTCTCTCTCTCTCTCTGTATGTGTGTAATCAAGGATGGCAGCGACAATGCACGCGAAGATCAATCGGAGGAAGCTGAATAAGCTCAACATTATCACAATATGGTGAGTTTTCTCTCTAGTTTCTATACCTATCATTCATTCACTTCAATCAAATTGATTTTCTTCTACCTCCTGACAGTGAAGAAATCCTAAATCCATCAGTTCCAATGGCTCTGAGACTCTCTGGAATTCTAATGGGTAAAGCTCTGTAAATTCACCTCAATTTCAATTTTCAATTTCTGTTCTCGACTAACCGTTGGCTTTGTTCGGCTCGTTCGTTCGTTCTCAGGTGGAGTAGTGATTGTCTACGAACGAAAAGTCAAGCTCCTTTACGGTAAGCTTTAGAATCTTATTTGTTTAGTTTTCTCTATGGCGTATATCTGAATTACAGAGTCTGAATAAGTTTTTTTGATGTGTTTTTATAGATGATGTGAATCGTTTTCTGGTACGTACGTTTGTGAATTCCTTGTGTCCTTTATCGATGATCGAATACACTCTGTTTTTCTGCTTAATTTAAATTTTGAATAACGAGAAAAAGAATTCCATAGTAATTTGCGATTCTCTCAGGTGGAGCTAAACGAAGCATGGAAGGTGAAATCTGTTCCAGATCCGACCCTCCTCCCCAAGGGCAAATCTCAGGCCAAGTCAGTCCTACCTTCTCTTTTCTTCTTCTTCTTCTTCTTCTTCTTCTTCCTTAACAATCAGCGCAATTTAGCATCATCTAAGTATAGAGTGAAAATCGGTGCATGATAGAAATTTGATTCGTTTTGCTCATAATGGCGCATTTCATCGTGATTTTAAGTTTCAAGTTTCACTAACGGCGCACTTTAGCTTCTTCATTAACAATCAGTGCAATTTAGCATCATCTAGGTATAGAGTGAAAATCGGTGCATGATAGAAATTTGATTCGTTTTGCTCATAATGGCGCATTTCATCATTTCAAGTTTCACTAACGGCGCACTTTAGCCGATATCACAACGTTGAAGTGCATTTTCGCGGGAGAGAGGCGTGAGAAATAGGAAGGGTAGGATCGTCAATTCGTACAACTTTTGAATTCTCTCTCTCTCTCCATTTTCATTTTTTTTTTGTTTGTTGAAGGTACGAAGCTGTGACATTACCTTATAATAATCAAGAGGCAGAGCTTGGAGAGATCGAAGAGTCCCTCACTAACACAAGAACAATGATGGGGTTTCAACAATCTGGCTATATTGCCATGGTAACATTCCCTTTTTTTTTTCTCTACGACTTTTCTAGTTTTTATTTTCAGAAGTTATGTATGTGCCAAAACCCCCAACCCAATTCACCCAAAACCCTGTAGGGCTAAACTAAAATCTCTGCTTGACCTTCCCATTTGTGCAGCGACTAGATAATGTGGATGAGCCTTACATTAACAACAACAATCCCAGTGAAAAAGATCAATCAGAACAATACCATCAAGGTTTTCTACTTTCTCCCATAACCTTTTCTTCTTTGTGATCATTTACGCTGTGTTTAGTTGGAGACTTGAGAAAGGAATTTGGAAAGGGAAAATGAAAGGAGAGGTAAAATATGAATAAAATATGTTTATATTTTAACTAATTTCACACGCATTTTTTCATTTTTCTTTCCAAATTTCCTAATCAAATCTCCTAACCAAACACAATATTAAACATGTTGATTTTCTGTGTTTATCATCATGCTAGATTTGTTAGTAATATCGTCAGCTAATCCTTCTTTCTCCCTCACAGCTGATGCCGCTAACATCACCTTATTTGATTCGTATCAGACAGATACACGGCCATACCATCACTTTGAAAGGTAATTTCTGAATAATGATGTAATGTAAATTTTCGTTCAGGGGGCTTCTTACTCTACTCTCCTAAATGGTTATGTAATAACTCCTATAGTCCTAATCATATGTCCCAAGCAGGGAAACACTGCATTTTGGGTAATTCGTGGGTTCGACTTACTTTTTTTGGGGGGTTATTTTTTGAATGATTTGGCAGGTTTGATATTGAAGGGGACAATGAGACACAGTTGAATTTTAATTCTCAAGAGGACACTCAAATTCCAAGTACTCTAATACCCTCTCCACCACGTCCAGCAGGGCCTCAAAAACGTAAGCAACATATTAATGCTTCTAATTCTCGTAAACCTGAAAGTTAGAAATTCATATTTTAGTTAAGGATACTTACCATGTTGAACAGTAAAATTTTATCTCAAGTTCAAATGTAAGAAACTATGTTGGTTAGTGATCACTATAAAAGATCTTACTGTGTGTTCTCTTTGAATTTGAATTTGAAGTGTCATGTTGAAATACTAGGTCTTTTATAATAAAAATTAAACATGAAATGATGATATCTATTGTACATTTTCTGAATAGTACTTTGTAGGGAATATGAAAACATGCATTGTAGGTTTTCAAATTATAAATATAAGCAATTTCACTTTTAAGATGTTGAATTTAACTTGCAATGCTTTGTTATGGGGTTTCTCATAATAACCTCCCTTAATAAGGCTAACCTTATTTGAGCAAAAAGGATGATATGTCCAATCTATTGAATGCATGACCTAGTGATACATTTATGATGCATTAAACATGTTATTAAAATGAAAAAAAGCATATATGTTGTAGGATGAGTTTTTGATATTTGTTGCTTTTACCCATCCATTACCTAAATATGCATCTTTTATCATTTGCCAAGCAAAACCTTTACAATCACATGTATGAACATATAGCACCTTTTTTTTTGGGAACTGGGAAAGCATGCCCAAAGGCTGAACAGATGGCATTTGAGGTGATTAGGGTAATATGCTTGGCTAATTCCAGCAATGCAACTTCTGCAACTGATATCAACTTGATAAATAATTGTAACAATATAATTCTTTGGTGCTTCCACTTGAGCTTTGGAGTTTGAAGGAGATCCTAATTCTTCTATTGAGAGTGGTGTGTCTAGATGCTTCTGCCTGTTAATCTGCCAAATATTGTAGCCATCATATATACAAAAATTTTACTAGATGCTATGTGACATTTTTTTTTGATTGGCACCGGGTTATCCGGATCAAAGCCCAACTAATCCCCAAGGGTGTATAGGCTCTCAGTAAGGAGTTTCTAGCAAGTGCACCACGGTTAATTCAAGGATTTTTTTCCAGTCCGATGCTATGTGACATTCACATGCTGATTACTATGAAGCCCTAAAGTTAAATAGGTTAATAAAGCCAAGTATTATTTACTTACTGGTTAATAAAGCTTATATGTATGTCCTTCCTTCTAAGTTCATTAATGAAGCTTATAGGTTAATAGAGCTTCTAAGTTCTTGCTTCTTAGGTTCATTTATCAGTGACTAAGCATATATTACTCTTCTGCAAATCACAGAAACTGACTTCGATGCAAGCAAAAATCTTAAACCTTGGATATTGAAAAGCCTATTAAAATATATCATGATCAAAGACATAAAAACTTGAGAGAGAGAACTATTATCTGCCTAGAGATGCTAAATCAGGCCCTCTTGCAGCTGATGAAATCCTGGACCAGCATCCGGAAGACCAAGTCAATCAGCAATCTAATAAACAAAAGGAAGCTATTCAGGTAGCCTAAATTAAACATCTGTAAATACTGTAACTGTGTGTGAAAATTAAAACAAATTTGTGATTCAAAATAAATTAACAAACCTGGAATGTGCATGTGATGTCATAGCCCCAGCAGGATCACCAGAGGCAAGGACCAACTCGAAGGAAAGCAAGAAAGCCATCAGCCTCTGCCATGGATTATGAACAAACTATCATCCCCGGTCACATATACCAATCCTGGCTTCAGAGTACTTCTGATATTGTGTCAAGAAGAGGAAGAAAGAGAAAGGCATGCTCTGATACGCACCTGCCTGTTTATTCCATCCTATATGCATAGACTTGGTGGGTTATTTAAATTCAATTGTGGCAAATTACCTTCCAATAAAATGCTTTCATGCTTTATCCATTTCAGATCTATGATGCCATGTCTACCATGGAGATAGGAAACCTCATGGAATTGCCTCCCGTAGCACTAATCTGTGGGCTTTCCACAACTGGAAATAGAGAAATACATTATCCAGCACCTCTTTTGGAACTATGGATGAGAAGTACCATACCTACCCGTGATTTGCCTTCTGGTCAGAGTTCTATGATAGTAGCTCTTAGAATTATCTTTATTAAAAGAATATAAAGGTAAAACTAATCTACAATTGGATGCAGGGAGGAAATCCCCACCCCAGCCTCCAGAACCTTCTTCATCATCACCACCAGATAGAGCACATTATACTGATCCATTGGGATTTGTAAGCCAATCTATTAATCTTTACTTCAGCATCTCCAAAAACATTCTGTACTCTCTCTGATAAAATACTTGAATGTGAAGCCTTTTGAAGATTTTCACAGTGGACTTGGCTCCCAATCATTGGGAGTTTCCAGAGAGAAGCTTCGGACAAATCTCAAAACTAACGAGATACCAACTGAAGTCTTCATACCGGGGCTAAGCAACAACCTTGGGAACAATGGTGTGTGGGTGAATGAGGCCAATGTGATGGTCACGCCTGGAAATTCTGGTACATTATATTCTTATCATCTCTCTCTTTTCTCACAATTCTTTAAGATCAAGATATTCATGGCTGAATCTACTACAGGAGATGAAGTAAAATCTATTCCCAGTTCAGGATCTGGGCATGGTTTCCTGTCAAATAATTCAGATGTTAATTCAGGCAGGTTCGTAGAGTGTCATTTCTTACACTGAATCCATATAATTATAAGGTGAGACAAAAAAAAATGGTTTGTTATGCTTTCTCTAAAATTTTAGGGGAAATTTTATTTTGACAAGTCATAATCACTATATTCTAGTGCCTCATCAAAACTGTTTAGTGGTCGGTTTTGAATGAGAAGTTCAAACTGTTCAGGTCCAACAAGAAAAGGCCTTATTCTTCATCTAGACACGATGGGAGTGGCCTTGAACCAGTAGCTGAGGAGAATTCATGGCAGCAACCGGACCTGAGTTTCAAGTTAGCTAGACTATCTGAAAATGGCCTGACACCTGAGAACGGTAATTAGCTCATCTGACCTTTCCATTCCACTTAATTGCAAGCAATAGTAAATGACCTCATTTTAGCTCTCCTAGGATTGTTCAATTCTCATGTTTTACTTCTGCAGATCTCTTGGTGGAAACTGGACCTACACAAACTCAACAACCAATCTTTAATCTGCCCATTGACCTGATAACTGATTCTATTCGAATGTAACATTCTTTTTAAGATTCTACTGAACCACTCGATGTCCTATATTAATTTTCGATCTTTTAATTTATGCTTCACATTGGACTTGATGCCTACAGGCAGCTCAAGACACATTTTGATACACCAGGAACCACTCAAACAGAATCCCTTAATGAGCTAGCCTTTGGATTGAACAAAAAGAAAGCAGCCCATCTCTTCTATCAAACTTGCGGTATCAACCCATCATGCTCCAAATTTTATTTTTATTTTTCTTGATTGAAAAATCTCTTTCTCAACTTGCAACAATTTTGACTCAATGGAATTTGATAAGTGAATGCTTTCTTTCTGTGCAGTTCTTGCTTCTCGTGATGTCATAAGAGTTGAGCAAGAGGTTCCATATGGAGATATTCTCATTTCTAGAGGGCTAAAGATGTGACGACGTCAAAATGAGCACCTCCAACATGATAAATTTCTTTGGTAATCCTTCTCTTGGATGGATTTCATGTAGACAAATTTTTTGGGTTTTTTGTCTAGTGACTTGCAATTAGAATAGGATAATTTGGGCACGGTCGTATTTAGGCTAGGAAAGTAAAAGGAATAGTTTTTGGAGGTACATATGGTTTTCTTGGTTTAGCCTTTTTCAAATCTAGTATATATTCTTGTAAGTTGCAGCAGTTAATTAGTAGGAGTTTTTGTTTTGCTTGATTGTTAGAATTTCTGTCATTCAAAGATTTTTAGGTTTGGATCACTGCCATGATTTGTTCTTCCTTCCAATGTGTTCATGAAGTTGAACTCTTCCCGACACTCACATTTAGTACTTTGGGCATGTTCAGTGCAGGCTTTGGCAAATTAAACATTTAGTACTTTGGGCATGTTCGGTGCAAGCTTTGGCAAATTAAAATTTGATAATCAGATTGTAGAATCTAATAGTGCCCATTTCTTCAATAATCAATTTTTTTCGACTCTCATAATTTGTAAGCAAAAAATGGATCAAATAGTCTAACACAAATTTTCTAAATAAAAAAGTTGTAAGCAGTTCCGTAAGTTACACCAAACTTGGGCTTCTTTTGTGGAAAGCTAGGATAATCAGAATTTGTTGCAAGAAAGATGAAGGGTGTCTTATAAGTGCATAATTTGTTATGTGTAGCAACAAGATAGTTCCAACTTACCAAAACATCTAGTTTAATCAGTCTCGTTCATCTCTGTATATGAATTTATTTTTATAGAATCCGCTAAATTTATGACCGGGCACCAGATCTTGTGTTAAAAAAAAAATGCATGCTCCTTGTCTCGTGCCTTTGAACTCATGGTCACACAATTTATTTTTAATTAATTTTAAATTTTTAAAAATTTTGATCTCCCATCCACCTTCAACCTATAGCCTAGTCATGCCATTTTTCTTCATCCTCGAGTTTCGAAATATATCATAGTTGTGCCACTCTTTGCTATCTAGAAGGAAGACAAAGATAGTATGTAGTTGTTAAACCCATTTAACATATAGTGACCCAAAGGTGTTTTTACAAAAAAAATATTAATATAGGTCCAAAGATTGTATAATTTCAAGTGTAAAATCTGCATTAAAATGTGTGAAAATATGTAAAAAATAAAAAAAAATTCCGATGTGCAATACAAACCGTATGCAATCCTGTACAAAATTACGTAAATTTTCACAAGCTTACATAAGTGATCTCACAAAAATAGGCAAGTTAAACACAAATTTGCGTAATCACGCAAGTTTTAATGAATTTATTTTAATTTGTATTCAATTTACGTATTTTTGTAAAATCACTTATGACATATACCTATATTTGTTTAGTTTTAATTATTGTAATCACATGCTATAGATTCAAGTCTTAGGACTTGTGAATGTATTATCACATGTGATCTCAATTTGTAATCTCTAAACAAAACTCACGAATGAAATATAAGGATTTAGTATGATGTTGACTTATGTTTTGTTGAGATAAAATATTGCTTCTACTTGTTAAGTATATTGATGTAGGGGTTTGAAATGAATAGTGATTATGAGAATAATCAGAGAGGGCAAACTATGTTAATGAGTCAACAAATTTGAGAAAGTTAGAGGATGAGTAGCTGGGTGAGGGTGGAGCAAATGGCTCAAGAAGAAGGAAATGGCAATGCACAAATGGGAAACATATCCCCCAAATCCTCAGAAGTTCTCCTCTTGATATTAGGAAATGGGTCTTATTTATAGGTTTTTCCTTGGTACTAAAGGATACAAAGTGACCAAATAAGGTAAAGACATGTGTCCCTAAGGATCATATGGAATATTCTGTCTTAGACTACCAGGCTGAGGTTGCTACGTGTCCCTTTGCATGTACTATATACTATCTATTTGGCACAAGTGCCTCAGTATGTGCACTATACTATCTATTTGACAACATTCGTCAGCAACTTCCTTTTTGAATCTCAGCAAATGCACTTGCAGTAGTAATACCTACTGATGCACTTGCCTTCTCAGTTCAGTTTGGCTAAGACATGCATTCTCAAGACTTTATAGCATGCTATCAGTCATGTTCGTGTTTACCTCAGCAACTCTTCCACTCTTAGACACCTAACCACAAACTCTCCAACTTCTCACAGTGAAAGCCATAGCTAGAGTCGTGCCTTGTACTAAGCCAAGGGGGCTTCCTTGGTCCTACCTATGCAACCAAGACAGGTCCATGACCTGGGTATATAGGAAGGGAGTCCCTTACTTTCGGGTTGTCTTGTTTTCATCTTCACAAGGTTGTTGCTGTATATTGGAATCTCTGGGCCTGTTCTTTGCTCCAACCAATAAGCTTTGGGGCCTACTATTACCGCCAAGCTAGTAAGCTTCGGGACCTACTATCAACGCCGAGTTAATAATGACTTTCAGGCTTGCCATCAGCCCTATGTTGGTAATGCTTTGGGGCCTGCTATCAGCGCCAAGCATTAACCTCTATTTGTGGAGGGAAAGCCTCTCTCAAAGGCTGCTATCACCCTGGTGGAGTCTTCCCTCTACAAGTTAGTTACGGAGATTGTAATTGTTGCGACAGCTATTTTCTTCGACGAGTTCAAATGACGGTACCGATAATACTAGAGATGGCGGTGCCAACAAAGTATCTCAGTAACTTGACCACTGCAAATGCTACCTCTTCAAGTTAGTTGTTGCGGTTTTCTCTTTCTCTCAACAAGTTCAAATGGCGGCGTCGACAATACTTGGAGTGGCAGCACCGACAATACTAAGAATGGCGGCGCTGAGACAAAATGCCTTAGCAATTTTATCGCCAAATGTTGCCTCTGCAACTTGACTTAGCCAATTTTTTTCATGGAGCTTGTTCGGATTTTTGGTGAGTTAGACCTATTTTGGCCTTCTGTTGACCCACTTCCTTTGGGTTTTAGCCTATGCTCCCTTAATCATTCTTGTTCACCCAACAAAGATGACTTTAGCACTTAGGTTCATACTTAATTTTTGTCTTAATTTTTGTCCCTCTACAATTGATAATGAGGACTTTGTAATGGGTTATACCCGATGAGTCGGGTTTCATAAATTTGGAAGCATTAAATTTTATCATATATTTTTTAAAAATTACTAGTTTGTTTCATCAAATACTTGTTTTGTCTTGATTTGATGAAAAATTTGATATAAGTTTGATGAAATATTTGGAAGCCATTTTCACCAAAAAAATTTATCAAATTTAAATTTCATATAAGATTTGATAAAAAATTAGAAATGCTCTCAGTGCTCTTGAAGCAATTCCATTATTTATTCATTCACACATTGCACATTAGTTATATCTTTAAATTCTAACACAAAAGGGATAAGTGCTATAACTTAGACCAATAATTATTAATTTAGAATACTATCTAAACTTATTGTACGGGTATTGAATAATTTCTTTAAAATTTTCTCTCACCTACATTTGGATTGAAATTGAGGTCACGTAGTGTGAAAGTAACTTTTACCTAATTTAATGTAATATTTTATAAGGTTTTGAGTATAAAAAAATACTATACAAACTAACCAATTTTATTATTGATAGTTTTAAAATTTTAAAATAACCTACATAAATGTAATATAGGTGAATAAAAATAATTATAAAATTTTAAGACATTATACTTATTTTCTTAAGATAAAAAGATCAATGTAATCTGCTTATGTAGTTATATCAATATAATTTTTTACATTAATGATTTGCTCAATAAACATTACAAAAAGAATCATTCAAATCACTAAAGTAAATTCTAAAATGAATTCATCCAACCTAACAACATATTTCCAATTGAATGTCCAATTCTATATTATTTATTTCCTTTATTGAAAAAACAGGAGCATATTTTACAGAGATCTTCTTTGAGTGTTGGTAAAAACACTCTTGATCCCATCAGTATGAGATAATTACAACCTCTTTTAATGTTTGTAGTTGCATAACATTTATCCCTAATTCGCTTTCTATCAATTGGAGGAAATATGATGGGGGTGTGGAGCATTGCTCAATATCAAAATACCCTTCATGTTCCTAGTTTTACAATTAATTGGTAAATAAATTTTTTTGCCAATTTTCTAAAAAAATTAAAACAAAAAAACCAAAGCATTATTAAACGGGACCAATAATGACATTCCCATGGGTTGACAATAATAGCTAATGATAATCGCTAACGACAATAATCGCCAATAATGACATTTTAATTATTTTCTATTTTAAAAAAATTGTATCTTTTTTTGAGTAAATTACATTGACACCCCTTGAGGTTCATGTTTATTATAGTTTTTCTCCTCACCTTTTGAAAATTACATCCCCCTCCCTGAGGTTTAAAGTTTCATTACAGATTGCCCTCTGAGGTTTAAAGTTTCATAACAGTTCCCCCCTCACCGTAATGATCATCATACATAAAATTAAATTAACAGGGAGTCAGTGTAATTTTCTAAATGTGAGGAGGGGAACTGTAATAAACATAAATCTCAAGATGTGTCAGTGTAATTTACCCCTTTTTTTTTCTAAAATACAAATCAAGTACAACCAATATTTTTTATTTATTTATTTGATCACATATATGTTGTAATGGAATTCTAATTCTATCTAAGGCTAAAATAGTAATTATCTATTTGTTGTTAAGGTTGGTTACTAAGGTCTCGTTTGGGAACATGTTTTTTTAGTAACTTTTTGACTAAAATGTGATGTAAAAAAAATTAGTATGTTTGACATGACTTTTTGGTTTTTTACGAAAAGATATACAAAAAGTAGAGAAAAAATGAAATATTTGACTTTTTGGTATGAGTTGTTGACTTTTTGATTTTTTTAATAACTTTTTGATTTTTTGACTAAACCAGTCGCTTTCCAAACGAGGCCTAAATAACTTTGACAAAAGAGGTCAGTGTAATTAACAAATATATTATATGATTTAAGTGTAAAAAGTGTTTTGTAAAGACATTTTAGAAAATGAGTTTTGTAAAGATGTTTTAAAAAAGGGACTCTGTAAACCCGCTTTTAGAAAAGAAAATATTTTTATTAAAAATAAAAACAATAAATAAATTTTTTTTGGACCGTTTGGGAAGTGAGTTGATTTTTTGGCTTTTTTAGCTATTTTAGCCTGGGCTAAAAAGCTTGGCTTGGGAAAGATTTTTTAGCTTTTTTGACTTTTTTTGTGAGAGAAAAGTGTAATTATTATGGGTTGGATGTGATGTTTTGTTTGTTGTGGCTAAAATAACCTATTTTATTTTTTGTGGCTAAAATTACCAAAAAAGCCTAAAAACCTTCTTCCCAAACGGTAAAAATCTACCAAAGAATAACAATATGGGCAAGTTACTTGGAAGTTCTATTTGAAAGAGGAGAAATTTATTTAGTTCAATAACCTTTCAAATATTCTCAAAAATCTAATACATATTTTTCTTCTTCCTTCTTTTCTACGCCTTCATTTTTCTCTGTCTCTTTCTCTTCCTGATTTTTGGAAACCGGCGATCACACCTTCTTCTCATTCTCTTTATGATATATAGTCACCAGCGATCGACAACTACCATTGATTGGGGTTTATCGGCAAACACCGACTCCTTATTTCACCCTTATCAACGGCGAAGTAGACAAGTTTCCATAAAAAATGAGTAGATCTACTCAAATCGGAGTAGATGTAAATCAAATCCAATTAGATCTAAATCAAAAATAGTTGCCAGAATACAACATTCTCTCTATATATGTTTCCTTCATTTTTCTATATTTTCTCTACTATACAATTTTATTTTCTGTTTTAATGGAGAAAATTTTCAAGTTTTGAACAAGTTGTTTCGAGTTTTAATTACAAGAGGTGAAAACTATAAAATTTTACAGTTTCAATTTTTTTTATGCTGAAATGAATCATATTTTTAAATTATAAAATTTTGCAATTTCATAACATTCTTTAGAATTATAAAATTTTACAGTTTCATAATATGTTTTTTGTGGGGATATATTTTCTGAGTACCAAACACGTGGCCAAGGTGACGCCGACGTGTCAGCCGAGGTGCCACGTGTCCTGGTTGTGATGCCGAGGTGATCTCGGCTAGGCCGAGATTATCTCCAAAGATATCGGAATCCGAAATAAGCGGATAAGGGACAAGAGTCCTAGAATGAGGAAGGACTTCAGCTTGGATAAGGATAAAGCTCTTAGGGAGTTTATCTTTTTCTATTGAAGAGTCCAAGATAAGCACTGAGCTGAAGTCCATTGAAGTTGGGCTTCTACTGGGACTGAGTTTGTGTTGATTATAAAAGAGAGGCACCCTCATGGGTCTAAGGTACGCAATTTATATTCTGAATAGTGAGTTAAGCACTTGATCTATCTTTGAGAGATAACAGACTTGATCGTCGGAGTGCCCCCGGGTGGACGAACCACTGTCGAAATCTCTTCTTTCCGTTACAGGTCAATCAGGCGCCATCTATTCTGCCAGTACTCTCCAGCTGAAGACTGAGTTGGCAGTGTGGTCGGAAATTGACACACACAATTTGGCGCCGTCTGTGGGAAAGAAAGTAGAATAGATGGCCAACGACGGATAGAAGGAAAAGGTTGGGGACGAAATCCCTGCTGGGAACGGTAAACACGTCGACTCTAACATAGAGGATGATGGTTGCAACGAGGAGACTCAGGACCAAAATCACGGTAAGGAAAACGTCGGCCAGGAGGGCGACGTACCAAAGAAGTCGGACCGAAGCGGGTACTACAATGAGAACGACCTCCAGGTATGAAAAGATAGATGCCTGCGAAGGGACGAAGAGGTAAAAAAGATGGCAAACAAATTGGCTAACCTGTAATCGGTCATCAATTTTATGATGCAAAACAACGTCATGCAGCCACCGTTCCCGCTGCAGGACACGCCGATTCCAGCGGCCAATGCCTAGAGGGGAGGGCAGAAAACAATCCCTTTAGCCCCCAGCACACCAGGAGCGAAAGACACTCTCACCGGCCTTCAAGGGAGGTCGGGCGAGGAGAGTCAAGGAGGGAAGAATCTCGAAGGACACATCGCACTAAGAAGGCAGACCCCAAAGAACATCGGCATGTTCAAAGGCATGCGCTGTGCTTCGACACAACTAATAGAGAAAGGTCGAAGAGGGCTCATAACGAAGCTGAAAGTAGTGCACCAAAAATATTGAAATCAGGAGATAGCCGAGCTCTTGGGCGGACAAAGGAGGACTTGAGAGATTACCTCAAGATGAAGCAACAAGATGCCGAGGTAACTTCCCCTGTTAAGCCGAGAACACCATTCTCGGCAGGGTTGGACAAATTTGAGGCCCTAAAAAGATTCAGTATGCTGAGGTTCCAAATATATGACTGAAAGTCGGACCCCAACTTTTATGTCGGATTATACCTGAACTCGATGGCACTATACACTAGGAACGAGCCGTTGCTCTGCAAGGTGTTCCCCTCATCCTTCGGGCAGATTGCATCAGATTGGTTTCACAAACTGCCAAAGGGAAATGTGAAGACCTGGGAAGGCCTGGCCGAGATATTCATGGCCAGGTTCGTAACAAACAAACTATAACCATTAAGGGTAGATGCCTTGATGTCTTTGAGAATCAGTAAGGATGAAGGCCTTAGGGCCTACGCTAAAAGGTACTATGAAGTGTTCAACCGAATACCCGAGTGTAATCAAGAGGTGGCAGTCGTATCTTTCAAGAACGGCCTAAAAGATGACTGTCCACTACGAAAGTCTTTGGCAAAGACATTGCCAAAAAGCATGGAAGAACTCATGGCCAGAATTGAGAAGTATACCAGAGTCGAGGAAGACACGTCAGGAACAAAGGAGACAAAGCAAGAAAAAGGAAACGGCTCGCCGAAGTGAGGCCGAGGTGACAACGGATCCAACAAGCAAGAGATAGGACTGAGGGCTGCACAGGCAATCACAACTGTGTTCCGAATCCCAATTCACAAAGTCCTGGATAAAATTCGATCCCAGCCCTATTTTAGAGCACCAGCTAGGGTGCCAGGAGAATTTATGGGAAGAAGCCTTGGTAAGCATCGTGCTTACCATAATGAGGATGGGCACCTGACTCAAGGTTGCAGAGCCCTGAAGTCACACCTAGAAGACCTGGTAAGGCAAGGCCACTTGAGAGACCTTATAGATGAGGCCAGGACAAGGGAAGAGCAGGCAAGATTGCCTCAAGCACAAGCAGCTCCACCCCCCCAACACAACAATCGCAGACAGGAGGACCTCGAGTAATTAATGTAATTCACTCGAAGGTCAACGAAAATGAAATACGGGGGGAGACCCAGAAGGTAAAGCACTTGCAGTACGTGTACCAGGTCGAGGAGAAACGACATCGGGCCGAGGAGTGCCAGAGACCAGTAGTGTCCTTTACTGAAGCTGACTTTGAGATGGTACAACATCCGCATAACGATGCCTTGGTAGTATCCCTCCAGGTTGGGGAGTGCCAAGTGAAGCGCATCCTGATTGACCAAGGCAGCTCTTGTGACATCATGTATGTCAGGTGTTACAAGGAGCTTGGCTTTCACCCAGACGATATGGAGCAATCCAATGGCCCAATGGTCGGGTTCAATGGAACGCCGACATGGCCACTGGGAACAGCAAGCTTGGAGGTGCAGGCTGGCACCAGGAAGATAAAGACAGAGTTCACCATAATCGACACACCGTCCCCTTATAATGCTATCCTAGGAAGGCCATGGTTGCATACAATGAGGGCTGTTCCCTCAACATTACATCAACTATTGCGGTTCCCAACAGAGCATGGGATAGAGGAGGTCAGAGGAGATCAGCAGCAGGCAAAGAACTGCTCCATGGCAGCAATGAAATCCACCTGCAGCATACGAGAACCAGAGAGGGCAGAGATCGAAGACGAGGACGTGGAGGTCCTAGAGGACGTCGGCAAGGAGCCAGCCGAGAAAAGTGAAGAAGCACTGAAAAAAATCCTCGTCCAGCAGGGGGATGAAGAACGCTTCTTCCTTCTCGGCTCGGGCTTAGCTGAAGAAGAAGAAAAAGAGTTGGAGGCTTTTTTAAGAGCAAACATTGAAGTGTTTGCCTGGACGCCTTACGAAATGTCTGGCATTGACCCTGAGGTTACTTGCCACAAATTGAACGTAGACAGGTCGGCCAAACTTGTAATCCAACGAGCAAGAAGACCGACATTGATGCACGTTGAAGCAGTAGAAGAGGATGTAGACAGACTTCTGGAAGCCAGAGCCATTCGAGAGGTAAATTACCCGACATGGCTATCAAATACAGTGGTGGTAAAGAAAAAGAATGGTAAATAGAGGGTCTGCGTGGACTTTACCAGCCTAAACAAGACCTGTCTCAAAGACAGTTTTCCTTTACCCAAGATCGACTAACTGGTGGATACCACTTCAGGGCATGGAAGGATAAGCTTCCTAGATGCTTATAAGGGATACCATCTGATAGCCATGTACCCTCCAGACGAAAAGAAGACTGCGTTTATCACCCCAAAAGGTCTGTATTGCTACAGAGTGATGCCTTTTGGGTTGAAAAACGCAGGAGCAACCTACCAAAGATTGGTAACCAAGATGTTCAGACACCTGATTGGCCGAACAGTGGAAGTTTACATCGATGATATGGTCGTGAAGACCAAGGAACCTGCAAGTCATCTGGCCGACCTAAAAGCAGTCTTTGACATCCTTAAAACATATCGGCTCCGACTCAATGCATCGAAGTGTGCATTTGGAGTTAGATCTGGTAAGTTCCTGGGATAGCTAGTGACCAGAAGGGGCATTGAGGCCAGCCCAGACCAGATCAAGGCCATCTTGGAGTTGAAGAGCCCGCTATCGAAAAAATAGGTACAGATGTTGACCGGAAGGGCTGCAGCCCTGAACAGGTTCATAAGCAGAAGCTCAGACGAGTGCAAACATTTCTTCAACTTAGTGAAGAAAGCCACAGACTTCTTATGGACCGAGGAGTGCGAAGCCGCCTTAGCCGACTTAAAGAAGTATGTAACCACGGCTCCAGTTCTCTCAAATCTAGAACTTGGAGAGGAGCTGTTCCTGTACTTGGCAGTTTCGGAACATGTGGTAAGTGCAGTGGTAATCCGAGAAGAAAAAGGTGAGCAAAGGGCTGTTTACTATATAAGCAAAATCCTGGCTGATGCAGAAACCAGGTATTTACCCCTAGAGAAATTGGCACTGGCATTAGTAATGGCTTCAAAGAAGTTGAACCATTACTTTCAAGCCCACAAAATTGTGGTGCTAACTGAACACCCTTTGAAGTCCTTGTTGTAACAGGGGGATCTGACAGGAAGAATAGCCAGATGAGCAGTGGCCTTGGGCCAGTATGACCTAGAGTACAGACCCAGAACGACAATCAAAGGCCAAGTCTTGGCCGACTCTGTGGCTGAATTCACTCTAGGAGCCACCGTACATCGAGCTCCGTTGAGCCAAGGTAAACGATGTCCAAGCGAGCAAAGAGGAGCCCAGCCGAGGGCAACAAAATAAAGGAAAGAAGAAAAACTAAGGCCCTGTAGCATTTACATCGGCGACTCCTTTCGACTGTTTGTTGATGGGAGTTCAAGCCGACAAGGAGCGGGGGCAAGAGTAGTATTGGCATCTCCAGATGGACAGATACTAGAACAATCCATTCATTTGGGGTTCAAAGCCTCAAACAATGAAGCAGAATATGAAACATTGATTGCAGGACTGAAACTGGTAGTAGCAGTGGAAGCAGATGAAGTAATAGTCTTTTGTGACTCTCAACTTATAGTCAACCAGACAACAGGCGAGTTCGCAACCAGAGATGAACGTATGTCGGCATACGCAAAGGAAGTAGGTAGATTGGTGGTCTTGTTTCAGAATTGCAGACTACAGCAGGTTAACCGAGATGACAACAGTCATGCCGATGCCCTGGCCAACCTGGCTAGTGTAATATAACCTGGAAAGGTAAGGACGATAATGGTCGACTACTTGTCGGGCCCGAGAATTGAACCACTGACCACAGAGCGTGAAGCAATGTGTGTGGACATAGGACCGAGCTGAAAGAGGGGCAACTGTAGACACCCCATTTTTGACCGACCTTAAGACTTAGACGTCACCAGTTGAGCGCTCGATGATGTTGCATATTGTGCTCGACCTGAGGTTTTAGAGTCTCGGCTGAGAGCCTTGCCTCCGAACTTCGAGGCTCTTTTGTGCTTTGCCTCGGTTTACGAACCAGGTTCTGTTTTCTCTGTTTTCTCTTCCCGAAGGGAGGGAGAGATCTCTTAGACCATCTCTCAGTGGCCGTAGGCTACGTTTCGTGGTCGTAGGCCATTTTTCCCGTTTGGAGCCCAGTTTTCGGTTTTCGGAGCCGTCGGTCGTGTGCCTTGGTTCGGGACCGCTTAACTACCTCCGTTTGCTCCGATTTTTGGTACACATCTTATTTCCTCCATTTAGAGGGACACTGTGGCCTGGGAGACCACCTTCGTGGTCATACGCCACTTCCGGTGCCTAACAGCCTGTTTTCGGGGCCCCGAACCGCGCGTTTTGGCCCCCGAACCTTCGTTTTACATCCGTTTTGGCCCATTTTTGGTAGAGACCCTATTTTCACTGTTAGGAAGGTGGTAGGATGGTGGCCGGCCACCTCTTCCCCTGAAAAGCCAATTTTCTCATTTTCTCTCTCCAAAAGCCGATTTTTCTGACAGAAAGCTGGTTTTTCCCACTTTTGAGCCACATTTTTTGGCTTTTCATACCACCATTGTGATCTACTCATTTGGGAGGCCACCTTTCTGGGTAGGCCGACCAGAAATTTTTTCTTGACCCTTTTGACCCCTGGTCGGCCGACCATGGGGAGTGGCCGGCCGACCACTTTAGCTGGTCGGCCAGCTTTCTGCTTTTTGCTCTTCTGAAGTGCAACACAACTGTGCCAGCTGTGAAGCACTCGACCCATTGTCCGAGATTTTGAGCCTCTTTTTGATCATTTTTAATTGGTTTTGCCCCCCTTGCTTAACTTCTTGGAGAAGCTTGACTCTTTTGTCAAGCTTCTTGAGGAAGCTAGACCAAATGGTCTAGCTTCCTCAAAAAGCTTGACCTTTTTGGTTAAAGTTTTTTTGAGAAGCTTTGACCCCCTCTCTTGGCTTCTCCGAGAAGCCTTACTTCTCTCCCTCTATATAACCAAACCCCCACCTCATTTTGCAAGGGTTAGAAAAATTTGGCCAAGGCACATGCACTCCACCCTCCATAGCCTTCTTCTCCAAAGCTCCAAACCCTAATTTTCTTGGCCATTTACACTACACCTCTAAGCCTAACACCTCCACCATCCATTCCAGCACCTTGGAACTCATTTTCAGAGGTTCAAAGCTCACTTTCTTGGTCCAGGGTTAGCTGCATTGCTGTGCTACAAGGGTAAGTCCTCATTTCTCTCATTTTTGCATTATTTTGCTCTATACCTTAGCTCTATTTGCAAGCATTTTCGAGCCTGGGTGTAAAATATAAAGTGTCTTATTTTGACCCCCTCTTCAACTTTATTTAAGGGCAATTTGCTGTTTGAGGTTATTTACTTCCCCTTATCCTCTATCTCTCTTTTAGGGCTATTTTTGCATCCTATTTTAGCCTTACTTGTGAGCATTTTCGAGATTTTCTATAAACTGAAGAAGTTCTTATTTTGATCTCCTCTTCAAGTTTTGTTAAGGTCCTATTTCTGTTTGGGGTCATCTTCCCCCTATGCATGCCTCATCTCTTCATGATTAAGGCTATGCATTAGAGCATTTGCATTGGCCATGGTTTGGCCTCTTAGCCACTGAAATCCAATGGATTTTTAGTGGCTTTGATGCATTTTTGAAGGCCAAAATTAGAGGGGGGTGACCCCCTCTCTTCTTGTTTTGTTTGGGGGTCTTTTAGGCCTTCCAAAGGGGCTCTATTTTGCATGCATTGAAGTCTTATTTCAGGTCCAATTTTGTGAGTTTTGGGATCTGCCTTAGGTCTGTCCAGGGCCCTTTTGATCATATTTTATGTCTACAATGCATGTGTAGAACAATTCCATTCAAGGCCTTTTGAGGGGGCCTTTCTTTGTATGTTTCCTAGACTGATTTCAGGGCCAATTTTGTGAGTTTTTGGGCTGTCATAACTCATTTCTAGAGTTGGTTGGGTCATGCTAAGTGTCTATCTCATATGTGCTTAACAACCCCTTGAATGGCCTTCCAAAGAAGCCCCTCATTTTTGCATGCATTGGCTGCATTTCAGTATTTATTTGGGCGTATTTTGGCATGTTTTGTTTACTATTTTTGGCTGGTTTGATGAGTTCTCTTTTACTTCATGTACCCGCCATGTAAACCATGCTTGCTAGCCAATATTGCATGCTATTTTAGTCCATCATGTTAGCATCTTTTGGCCATGCTCTAAACTAGAAATATGCATGTTTTAGGACTGCCTTGGCTCTGTCTTTAGACTTCATGATCAAATAATTCTTTCTTGTATACTTGTGGTTCAATGTATTGGACTAGTTTTGAGTTTCGGGGCTTATTCCATGCATCGGGTGCCATATTCCCATGTTTTGGGACCGTTTAGCATTATGTTTCAGTGCTAAAAATTACATGCTTGAATACCATGCTTCATCCTTGCCATGTTTTGGTAGAGTGGTATTCAATGCCTTAGGTTCGGTCCTCGGTTTGCGTGCATGTGTGCACGCATTTCGGTTATCTCATTTTCATCTTATGGCTACTGATGTGAGTGTGGCTGAGGTCCACTCATGTTGGTGTAAGTCCATCATGCATTGTGTATGCCATTTCATAGCATTGCGTATGCTAGGTTGTATGTTAGTTGCATTGTGTATGCCATTCATTTGCATTGTGTTTGGGATAGGAGTTAGCCCAAGCATGGGAAATGAGGGACGTTTCGTACTCCGAGTGACGGAACGTGTCTCAATTCCCCGTCGCCGACACTCCGGATTACCCATGATGGAGTTTAGGTCTTGTTGTGTTTTCATGTGCATTCATCTCATATTGAGTCGTGCAATTCGGCTCCTCGGCCATCATGTATCGATATGCGTGATTGGTGGCACGAGGATCAAGGACTACACTCCCTGAAGAGTAGTCATGCATATATATGTGAAAATACTTTTCCATGCCCCTTTGTTGCTCTCTGTTGCGGCAAATCAGAAATCAACAGCTTTCTAAAGCCTTGCACAACATTCCGGCATTAATTGCAAACAGAGGCGAATCGGGGCATCGCAAGGAATTTCCCGACCAAGGCAACTCGAGCATGCATTATTCGCCATTTGGAACAGAGCTGAGGCGGTCCATGGATTTGCGTGCCGATTTATCGCTTTCCTAGTTAATTTGTTAATTAATTAGGGTTTTGTAATATTTTAATTATTCATTTCGGATTGTATATTATTTATTCAGACCCTCCGAGCGAGGGCACAATTGTAATAAGTGTGCGTGTGTGTGATGTATGTTTTCCAACCCCACGTCTTTCTCCCTTTTATTTACTAGCTTATGATGGTTAGATTAGGGCATGTTTCAATTAGCATACAGTATGATAGCATGTTTGCATTCATTCATCTGTCTTGCACGCACCGGGCTCGGCACATCATACTAACTGCATTTGTATTTCAATTCCAAATTGAATACGTGTTAGTTGTAGCATTTCACATGCCATTCTTAGAATAGTCGAGCCTATCTTAGTTGAATTTTGCATGTGTTGCATTAGGCATTTCTGCATAGTTAGGATCATGCATGGATTTCTAACATAGCTTCTGTTTTGGCTTGGAGTGCTCGGTAAGTACTTATGCTTTAGCATTCCCGTATGTGTGTGAGTGACAGCCATGATAGCATGCTTACCATGAAGCTATGTGCTTATGTGATATAACTGCCTGAATGCCTGTGGGTGAAGGTTGGGTTATTTGAATTGGAACAATTCATCAATTGCAAGTTTCAAGCCCACTTGAGAGTGGCAAATCACCTTGTTTTCTAAGCCCACCTGAGGGTGGCAAATCCACATTTTAGCCTACTTGCGAGTAGCAAACCATTTCAAAACAAACATGAGATGTGTTGTTCCAATTCAGGCGATCCGGTCTATATTTGTATGTTGTGCGTACCACATAGTAAATCTAGGCTAATAACCGGAATAAGAATACATAATGTTTTCAAAATTAGATATCATGGTTAGTAGAGGCCGATCTTTGATCGGGCGAGCGGGGGTGCTCACGAAGTGACCTTCCCCAATCGTACCCAAGTTCCCGAGCCGAGGCAACTTTGGTGATGACGGACACGTGGCCTTAGGCAACGAGTCAGGGTTTCCTAAATTTTCCAAAATAAAATATTTAGGTGGCGACTCTGTATCTGGCAAAGCAGTCCATGTTTGGCACTTCTTTTAAAAATTTTGTTTTCAAAAATGATTTTCCAGATTTAGACTCTTTGATGATTTCATCGGTTTTGCATTGCACTCTACGAGATTAGATACAGGATCGTGACATTGAGTCCTGAACTGTAGTGAGCCCAATGAACAAAACAGGGGGGGGATTCCCTCCCGGGACGTTCGGGGACGTCTACAAGGGGTGAATCATCAAGAACACTATGACAGAGTGTGTGCCAGGGTGTAAGGCCAAGAACAGTGGTAGAATGAACAAAGTATATGTGTATATTAAAGAACGGTGTGGGGCAAGAAGCAAAATCGTAAAATAAATGTGCTGTAAATACGTGATTTATAAAATAGGAACTTGAGCAGAACAACAATGGCAGCAAGTAATAAGGTAAAGCTTTCTCAAAAACTAGAAACCAGAAGGGAACAGAAGCTTACCAGAGGAGTGAAGCCGGTGTTGAAGACGCCAGAGTCAGGAGACGGTTACAATTAGAAAAGGACAGCAAAAGCTTCACCAGAGGAGAAGAATGAAAAGCTGTTACAGAGCTTGAAAATCTGGAAACAATAGCGTATTTTGGAAAAAGAGAGAGTTGAGAGCTTGAGAATGAGGATTGTAAAATGAAGAGACGGAGAGAGAGAAATTGATTTTGATCAAAACACGGAGAATGCCGGCAAAACACCATCAATGGGCCTAGAACGACGTATTGGTCAGACGGCGCACACAGGCGCGAGACGACTTACTAGCGTGTATCGAGTACGATCTAGTGAGGGGAAGACGCGTCGCGAAAACGGTTGATTTATTTTGCGTGACAACTCATACGCGCAATAAAACTCTTGGAGTTCTTAGTTTAATGAAGCAAGCGACCTCGGCTGGACTTAGTCGTGTGAAGCCGACGTATTATGACCTTGGTAAATGGATGATATAGAAAGACAGCCAATGTGCTAAACGATATGACGATATAGGTTCCATCACCTCAGGATGCCGAGGTAATAGAACCTAGGGGGCAGTTGTGGGGATATATTTTCTGAGTACCAAACACGTGGCCAAGGTGACGCTGACGTGTCAGCCGAGGTGCCACGTGTCCTGGTTGTGATGCCAAGGTGATCTCGGTTAGGCCGAGATTATCTCCGAAGATATTGGAATCCGGGATAAGCGGATAAGGGACAAGAGTCCTAGAATGAGGAAGGACTTCAGCCTGGATAAGGATAAAGCTCTTAGGGAGTTTATTTTTATTTATTGAAGAGTCCAAGATAAGCACTGAGCTGAACTCCATTGAAGCTAGGCTTCTACTGGGACTGAGTTTGTGTTGATTATAAAAGAGAGGCACCCCCATGGGTCTAAGGTACGCAATTTATATTCTGAACAGTGAGTTAAGCACTTGATCTATTTTTGAGAGATAACTGACTTGATCGTCGAAGTGCCCCCGGGTAGACGAACCACCGCCAGAATCTCTTCTTTCTGTTGCAGGTCAATCAGGCGCCATCTATTCTGCCAGTGCTCTCCAACTGAATACTGAGTTGGCAGTGTGGTCGGAAATTGACACACACATTTTCTAACTTGATTAATAAGGATAAATACTTAATAGAATCATATTTTGAAACTATAACACTTCACAGTTTCAAAACTTGCTTTTCAGTTTGATCAATATTGGAGGTTATTTGATTAAACCCTATAAAAATTGAAAAATAATATGTGTTTTTCTCATTGTTGTTGTTTGTTGTTGTTGTTGTTTATTTATTTCACTTTATTAATTTTTATCACATTTTGCAATGTTTTTTCGCTCTAATATCTCAATTTATTCTTTTTTTGGACAATATTCTGGACATTTCAGTGAGTCTCTAATAATATTCTTGACGTCTAGTGAACGTTCTGAACATTCCGGCAACTTCTAATGACGTTTAGAACATTTCGGCGATACTCCGACAATGCTCGATGACTTTCTGGTGATATTAAACATTCCTTTGAGTCTCTGATAACTGTCTGACAGAAGTCCGGCGATGGTGAAATGTAACAGCATTTTAAATTTATGAAAAAGAAGAATAAGGTTTTTTGATAATAATTAAAAGTGTAAATTATAAATACACCCCTGAGGTTTGCTTAAAATACGATTGTCTCATGTGATTTGAAAAATTACAAATACCTCTCTATTAGAATTTTTTATTTAATAGAATTAGTTGAAAAAATAAAATTTCTAACTGTTTACCTATACAATAATAAAATTATCTGAATTATTAATTGAAATAAAATTTTAACATTATTAAAAACTGTTAACTAACTTGATAATTTATTAATAAAATGACATATTTGTTATGAAATTAAAAATCTTAAGAGACATAATGTAATTTCTAAAATTAGGGAATAATTTATAATTTAAATAAGTATCAAAGATTGTATTTATAATTTACTCTAATTAAAAATATATAAAATTAATTAATACAAATGTTTTATTTTAAAGTAACAGTAGAGATAATAAAAAAAATATTATAATAAAAAATTTACATAAAACATTTCATGATATTATTTTTTATTTTAACGCTATGTTTGGATTGATTGATTTAGAGAGAAAAGAAAAGAAATAAAGAGATATGTATTTCTCTTACTTGTTTGGATAAGTTAAGTGGAGAGAAATGGAAAGAAATAAAAAAAAATAAAGAGAAACTCATTTATCTTATGAGCCTTATTTTCAATCTTTCAAAAAGTGGAGAGATTGAGAGAGAAAAGAAATTACTATTTTCATAATATCAATTTTAACCCTATAAAAATAAAAGAAATAAAATGATTAAAAATATAAAAAAGTTATTTTGATAATATAACATAAAATAATTTTTTTCCCTTTCTCTTAATAAAATCTAACTAAATAAGAATGAGAGAAATTATAATTATTTTTTTTTTTATTTCTTCCTTGTCCAAATAAAAAGAAGAAAAATCACACTTATTTCTTTCCTTTTTCTTTTCCCTGGCAACTTAAGTAATATTTTCTTTTCTTTTCTTTTCTTTCCTTTCTCTCCTCAGTGCCACACATACTGTTAAGTAACAATAGTCTTGGACATACCCTAGTGAGGGAAATTTGCCCATTTTAACGCCATTGACGGCTCTCTCTCTCTCCCTCTCCCTCACCCTCTCTCTCATTCTTATAGCTCTCTGTCTTCTGTTTGAAGTGTCGTAGATTTGAACAACGATCAAATGCTGTATCCTCACCAGCTTCTGGCTCGGAAAGCTCCTCTAGGACAGATATGGTGATTTTCAAATTTTGTTTTCCTTCCTATTTACTTCTCATCATTTAACACCAATTGATCGAAATTACTGTAAACTCTCTCTCTCTCTCTCTCTCTGTCTCGCTCTCCGTTACTTGAATATCAATTTCTTTGTACCTCTGTTTGTTCTGCGTATTAGCTCATATTGACGGTAATTTGTGCGATTGAACTGAATGTGAATTGGTTCATACTTTCTGAGCAATTTTAGTTGATGAATGATATCATTGCTAAACCTAAAAGGGGATTAGCATTAGATGGGGGATGTATAATGTAATGTAATATGTATTAAGGGAAATTCTACTACCATTTTTTTCTATAATTACCAACTTATTTTAGTTATGCCTTATGTTGTTGATTGGTTATGACCGTGAAAGTATGAAATTGCGTCATTTTCGCATGTGTACCATAGTATACTACTCCGGTAGTATGTATATCAGGAGGATGAAACCCACTCCTCCCTTCATCCTTCAATATTGGACCTCTTCTTGTTCATTCTCCACTTGTACTCTGCTACGTTTGCGTCCATACTCGGCCACGGCCATGGCCACAGCCACAGCCGATTTCTCGCCATCTCTGTCTCTGTTAATTGACGAGTTTACTAGATTCTGCTATCAAAGAGACCTCCCCAGGGCCATGAAAGCCATGGAATCCATGCAAAAACACCAATTATGGGCCGACTCCATCACTTATTCTGAGCTTGTCAAGTGCTGTTTGGCCCACCGTGCCATCCACCATGGTAGGCTCATCCACAAGCACCTTTTCTCCCACGGTCACCGCCCCGCAACCTTCTTGATTAACATCCTCCTCAACATGTACGTCAAATTTAATCTCTTGGATGATGCTCAAGCTTTGTTTGATCAAATGCCCCACAGAAACGTTGTCTCCTGGACAACTCTGATATCTGCCTATGCTAACGCTAATGCTATGCTCCACCACGACAAGGCCTTGCAATTCTTGATTCTCATGCTTAGAGACGGTGTCAGGCCTAACATGTTCACTTACTCTTCTGTTTTGAGAGCCTCCCATGGTTTACCCAACCTTCAACAGCTCCACTCTAGTATAATCAAGACCGGCTTAGACTCTGATGTCTTTGTTCGCAGTGCCCTCATCGATATTTACTCTAAATGGGGTGCATTGCATAATTCCCTGCGCGTTTTTGATGAGATGGTAACTGCCGATTTGGTTGTTTGGAACTCTATTATTGGTGGTTTTGCTCAGAACACCGATGGTGATGAGGCTTTGAATCTTTTTAAGAGGATGAAGCGTGCTGGGTTTTGGGCTGATCAAGGGACACTAACCAGCGTATTGAGAGCATGTACTGGTCTAGCACTTCTGGAATTGGGGAGACAAATTCATGTTCATGTACTCAAGTTCAATCAAGATCTAATCCTCAACAATGCTCTTCTTGATATGTATTGCAAGTGTGGCAGTCTGGAAGATGCCAACTCCGTTTTCAGTCGGATGGTGGAGACGGATGTCGTATCTTGGAGTACCATGATCATGGGTTTGGCCCAAAATGGTTTTAGTCGCAAAGCACTGCAACTGTTTGAGTCAATGAAAGCTTCAGGGACCAAACCAAACTATATTACAATCCTTGGGGTTCTGTTTGCCTGTAGTCATGCAGGGCTTGTAGAAGATGGGCAGTACTACTTTCAATCAATGAACAAGTTTTTTGGGATTGATCCTGGAAGAGAGCACTACGGCTGCATGGTTGATCTCCTTGGAAGGGCTGGAAAGCTTGATGAAGCAGTTAAGCTTATCCATGAAATGGAATGTGAACCAGATACTGTGACATGGAGAGCTTTACTTGGCGCTTGTAGGGTTCACCGCAACACAGATCTTGCTATATATGCTGCCAAGAAAATTTTAAACCTCGAGCCTAATGATGCAGGAACCTACATACTTTTGTCCAACATTTATGCTAACTCTCAAAGGTGGGAAGATGTTGCAGAAGTGAGGAGGGCTATGAGGGGTCGAGGGGTTGGGAAGGAACCAGGTTGCAGCTGGATTGAAGTAGATAAACAGATCCATGCTTTCATATTAGGAGATAAGTCACACCCACAAATCGGAGCGATCAGGATGGAACTGGACCAGTTCATTTGGAGATTAAAGGAACTGGGTTATGTTCCTGACACAAATTTTGTCTTGCAAGATCTTGAAGGCGAACAGAAGGAAGACTCACTCTCTTACCACAGTGAGAAACTGGCAATAGTGTTTGGTATGATGAGCTTGTCGAGGGAGAAAACTATTAGGATCAGGAAAAACCTCAGGATCTGCGGGGACTGTCATGTCTTTGCCAAACTCGTAGCAAAGATGGAGCATCGGAACATTGTTATCAGGGATCCAATCCGTTATCATCATTTCAGGAATGGAATTTGCTCCTGTGGGGACTATTGGTAGCAGAGTATGAAGCTGGCTGATCAATGAGGGCTTTTGCTGCTGAAATCTGCTATGCATGAATGTGGTCAAATCAGGTCAACTCACTCTCAAGCCAACTACACAATCGGGTATCTACAGTGATCAGATAGATAATAATCCAGCAAATCAAGCTGTAAGTAACGGTGTAACAATAGCAAGAAATTTGTTAATTTGTCATTAATCATTCATATATAACCTGATCAGTTTCTTGAGTAGTTTAGGTCCTGTTTAATGCCAATACTGGCTTTTGGATAGGCCCCCTTTGACAGGTTTAGAACATATGTAAATACTGTAACAATGTGTGAAAATTAAAACAAATTTGTGATTCAAAATAAATTAACAAACCTGGAATGTGCATGTGATGTCATAGCCCCAGCAGGATCACCAGAGGCAAGGACCAACTCGAAGCAAGAAAGTCAGCGGCCTCTGCCATGGATTATGAACAAACTATCATCCCCAGTCACATATACCAATCTTGGCTTTAGAGAACTTCTGATATTGTGTCAAAAAGAGGAAGAAAGAGAAAGGCATGCTCTGATACGCACCTGCCAGTTTATTCCATTCTATATGCATAGACTTGGTGGGTTATTTAAATTCGATTGAGGCAAATTACTCTTCCAATAAAATGCTTTCATGCTTTATTCATTTCAGATCTATGACGCCACGTCTACCATAAAGATAGGAAACCTCATGGAATTGCCTCCTGTGGCACTAATCTGTGGGCTTTCCACAACTGGAAATAGAGAAATACATTATCCAGCACGTCTTTTGGTACTATGGATGAGAAGTACCATACCTACCTGTGATTTTCCTTCTGGTCAGAGTTCTATGATGGTAGCTCTTAGAATTATCTTTATTAAAAGAATAAAAAGGTAAAACTAATCTACAATTGGATGCAGGGAGGAAATCCCACCCCAGCCTCCAGAACCTTCTTCATCGTCACCACCAGATAAAGCACATTATAATGATCCATTGGGATTTGTAAGCCAATCTATTGATCTTTTACTTCAGCATCTCCAAAAACAAACATTCTGTACTCTCTCTGATAAAATACTTGAATGTGAAGCCTTTTGAAGATTTTCACAGTGGACTTGGCTCCCAATCATTGGGAGTTTCCAGAGAGAAGCTTCGGACAAATCTCAAAACTAACGAGATACCAACTGAAGTCCTCATACTGGGGCTAAGAATAAAAACCTAACAAAGCACATTATAATGATCCATTGGGATTTGTAAGCCAATCTATTAATCTTTTACTTCAGCATCTCCAAAAACAAACATTCTGTACTCTCTCTGATAAAATTCTTGAATGTGAAGCCTTTTGAAGATTTTCACAGTGGACTTGGCTCCCAATCATTGGGAGTTTCCAGAGAGAAGCTTCGGACAAATCTCAAAACTAACGAGATACCACCTGAAGTCCTCATACTGGGGCTAAGCAACAACCTTGGGAACAATGGTGTGAGGGTGAATGAGGCCAATGTGATGGTCACGCCTGGAAATTCTGGTACGTTATCTTCTTATCATCTCTCTCTTCTCTCACAATTCTTTAAGATCAAGATATTCATGGCTGAACTCTACCACAGGAGACAAAGTAAAATCTATTCCCAATTCAGGATCTGGGCATAGTTTCCTGTCAAATAATTCAAATGTTAATTCAGGCAGGTTAGTAGTGTCATTTACATACATACATAAATGTACACTTGTTCTTACACTACTCCCACTGTGAATCCATGTAATTGTAAGGTGATTGACAAAAAATTGTTTGTGTTAGCTGTCTCTGAAATTTTAGGGGAAATTTTATTTTGATGAGTCATAATCACTATATTCTAGTGCCTCATCAAAACTATTTAGTGCTTGGTTTTGAATGAGAAGTTCAAACTGTTCAGGTCCAACAAGAAAAGGCCTTATGCTTCATCTAGACACAGTTGGAGTGGCCTTGAACCAGTAGCTGAGGAGAATTCATGGCAGCAACCGGACCTGAATTTCAAGTTAGCTAGACTATCTGAAAATGGCCTGACACCTGAGAACGGTAATTAGCTCATCTGACCTTTCCATTCCACTTAATTGTAAGCAATAGTAAATGACCTCATTTTAGCTCTCCTAGGATTGTTCAATTCTCATGTTTTACTTCTGCAGATCTCTTCGTGGAAAGCAACCAATCTTTAATCCGCCTGAGTTCAAAAAAAAATCTTCAATCCACCCATTGACATGATAACTGATTCTATTTGAAGGTAACATTCTGTTTAAGATTCTACTGAACCATTCAATGTCCTATATTAATTTTTGATCTTTTAATTTATGCTTCATGTTGGACTTGATGCCTACAGGCAGCCAAGACACATTTTGATACATCAGGAACCTCTCAAACAGAATCCCTCAATCAGCTGGCCTTTGTGTTGAACAAAAAGAAAGCAGCCCTTTTCTTCTATCAAACTTGTGGTATATATCAATCCATCATGCTCCAAATTTTTTATTTTTTTTGAAAAATCTCTTTCTCCACTTGCAAAAATTTTGACTCGCTCCAAATTTTTTATTTTTTATTTTTTTGAAAAATCTCTCTCTCCACTTGCAAAAATTTTGACTTAAGGAATTTGAAATAAGTGAACGCTTTCTTTTTGACAATTCTCGCTTCTCGTGATGTCATAAGAGTTGAACACGATTTCTGGAGGGCTGAAGATGCGACAGAGTTAGCGCAGCAAGAAGATAGTTCCAACTTGCCAAAACATCTAGTTTAATTAGTCGCGTTCATCATTTTATATGAATTTGTTTTTACAGAATCTGCTAATTTTATAGCTGGGCACAGGATCTTGTGTTCCAAAAAAAAATGCATGTTCGTTGTTTGGTGCCTTTGAACTCATGGTCACATGATTTATTTTTAATTGATTTTAAATTTTTAAAAAACTAGATCCCATCGACTATCAACCTACAGCCTATTTTCTTCATCCTCCATTTTTGACCTATGTAGTTGTGCCACTCTTTGTTGTCTAGAAGGAAGACCTGGCCAAAAACATAGTATGGAGTTGTTAAACCTATTTGAGAATAAAGTGGCTCAAAGGTGTTTTTACAAGAAATATTAATAAAGGGCCAAAGATTGTATAATTTCGAGTGTAAAAACTGTATTAAAATGTGTAAAAATTTGTAAATTTACTTTAGAATGTGTAAAAAGTAAGGGAAATTACATGTAAGTGGGGTGTAGAATTTTTTTTTTTTACAAAAAGGTGAAACATTTTATAATTTTAATTATTAATATTTATAAACTTTTTTACCTTTTTGTAAAAAAAATTCTGCAATTATGATATGCTTTTTTTTTTTTGTGACATTTTTTTCCTTTATTGAGAGAACCCATTGGGCTGTCAATATACTCATTAGTATGGCCCTATATTCTGAGATCGTGAATAGTTAGCTTAAGTTTGGATAAATGAATTTTAAATGAAAGAATTTAAAGTTCAACTTTATTGGAGTATAGTGGATTTTTTATTATAAACAGAATACTTTATTAAAAAAAAAAACAAACAAACAAAAGAAAACTATGTTATTGTCTTTGTACAAAATTATTTGTACAAAGGATTTCAAACAATAGCATTTACATTGTTAATTTAAGGGCAAATTACATATACCCTCTCGAGATTTAGTAAAATTACAGATATTCCTGAGGTTTAAGAAATTACAGATATCTCCTGAAGGTTATATTTGCATAACAAATTAGGGGACAAATTGTTATGAAAATATAAATTTCATGGGGTAATTTGTTATGAAATATAAACCTCATGAGTATCTGTAATTTTTGAAATCTCAGGAGGTATCTGTAATTTAACTAAATTTCGAGGGAGGTATATGTAACTTGGCCTTAATTTTTAAATTGATCATGATAAAAAAGACTCTCAAATTCAACATTAAAATTCATATTCTAATTTGTAAGTTATTCTCCATTAATGTTCACAATTTTTTTAATATAAAATCCATAAATCAAAAGGCAGCCTTAATAAATAATCTACTCTACTTCAGAAAAGTCCATAGAAACGTCAATGTTGGCTTATTGATGAAGCTATGATCGGACAATCCATAGGCAAGGAGTCGTCAAAACCACAAGCTAATTAATTTCCCAAATTCATGAACCTTCAAAGCAGTGTGACATGCGGACAAACCATTTACTAACTACTTATATAACAAAAATGGTAGAACTTTTGAAAATTTTATTAAATTTTTTATTAAATGTCTTATATAGGTATGAGATTCACATGATGTGAGTAGGGCTGTAAATAAACTGAGCTGTTCATGAACAAGCTCGGCTCGGCTCATTAAAGGCTCGGCTCAGCTCGGCTCGGCTCGTTTAATAAACGAGCCGAGTTCGAACTCGAATATTAGGCTCGTTTAGTAAACAAGCCGAGTTCGAACTCATATAAGCTCGACTCGTTTATCATTATTTAAATTATATAATAAATATATTATTCATATATTAAATAATTTAAATAATATATTAAATAATATTAAAAAAAATTATCGAACTGAGCCAAGCTTGAATTTCATTAATATTAACGAGCCAAGCTCGAGCCTAGTTCTTTATCGAGCTAAGCTCAAGCTCAATAAACGAGTTAAATAATATAAATAATATTAAAAAAAATTATAGAGCCGAGCCGAGCTTGAGTTTCATTAAAATTAACGAGCCGAGCCGAGTCGAGCTCGAGCCTAGTTCTTTATCGAGCTGAACTCGAGCTCAATAAACGAGCTCGATAAGTAAACGAGCCGAGCTCGAGCTCAGCAAAGCTCGGCTTGGCTCGGTTCGTTTACAGCCCTAGATGTGAGTTGTAAAAAATTTAGTAAAACTTTTCGGGTCGGTAGTATTACTCCTTATATAATTAGATAAATATATTAGGAAAATTTATGTAGGGGTGTAAATTTGGCCTGACTCATTGTCAGGCCATGAGGGCTCTCGCCAAAATTCAAATCGGGTTAGGGCACATGGAAAAAATTTAAGCTCAGGCCCAGGTCCAAGACCACTTAAATTAAGGTCATAGGCCGAGTTTGATAGGTTTTTTTTTCTTATATATATTATTTTAGTTATGATTAATGAGATGTTGGGTTACATTTAGCCCTGGTTTGGGTATCATTTTGGGACTAAAAAATCACAAAATGACAAAATAGGCTAAATAAGTTAATAAGACAAAATATCATATCTAATCCATAATCATTATACTTTTTCTCTCACAAAAGTTAAAAAAATCAAAAAATTCAAACCAAACGAGGGTAAAAAAGTCAGGCTAAAAAAATCTCAATATAAAAAAGTTGGTTATATTAGCCAATGCCAAATGAAACTTTAGTAGTATGACTTATAGTATTTAGTTTTGATTAATGAGATGTCAAGTTATATTTCATGTGGTATTTAGTTATAACTTATGTTTTGCTAGTTAGTAAGGCAAACCCACTCAAAACAGGACCACGGGCTGGGCCTCATGGGTATTTTTTTGGCAAAAGATAATTGATAGATATATTATATATATAGATTATTTATGAGGGATAAAAATAATTAAAAAAAATTTGTATTATAGTACTTTTAGCTATGATTGATGAAATGTTTGGTTATATTTCATGTGGTATTTAGTTATGACTAAAAAAATATGAAGTTATACTATTTTGTTCTTTAATTATAAAGTGCGTATATAGTCTTTTCCCCCCCAAAAATGAAATGAATAATTTTATCAACAACAAAATGAAACAAAATATTACAATCATTAAATTAAATAGATAACATTTAACAACTAATTTTTATTACAAAATGAAATAAATATTACAAAAAATTTCGAGCCAATCAGGTCGGGCTCACGGGCCAGATTGAGCTTCAAAATAGACGACTTAGGCCTAGGCTCAGGCCTAGGGTCTTGGGCTGGGCTCGAGCCTAGGCCAATGGGCCAAATTTACACTCCTAGTTCTGTGGTACATACCGGGTATGGGTATGCTGCTATGCCTTCAAGGCCTAGCAGCCTGTTGTGCTCCTTTGTGGGAGTTTGTCCCGAATGTTTTTCAATAATTTGAACCGTTCATATTATAAAGTTCGTCAAGAATATTATTTATGTAAAAAATTAAGTTAATCAGATATTCATAACCCCATGATTAGGTCTTAATTGTTTTTAAAAATTAATAAAAGTTATGTTCACCGTTAATTTTTATAAAAACAAATGTGCTTTGGTTATTGGGTTACAGATATCCAATCAATTTAATTTTTTGCATGGATGATCTGCTTGACGAACCGTACAATATGAACGATTCAGATTATCAAAAGAGACTCGAGATGACACTCCATATGGAAGCACAGTAGCCTGCTGTGCCCAAAGGTACAGCAGGATCCCCAAATTCGTACATACCCCTTTATGTGCATCATGTTACGTGATTTTGTGATTTACGTTATGTGTTTTTGTAGTAATATTATATTTTTTTTTGATAAAAGTTACACAATAATTTGTGGTTGAGAACTGAAGTTACATATTTTTATGGTGATATTTTGTATTTTGTGTTATTGTTACACTTTTTGTAGTTAGAAAATGTTTGGATAAAAAAATATGTTACAATACCACAAAAATGCGTAATACTACTAAAAAATGCTTAACTTCATTTTTTAACCATAAATTGTCATAACTCCTATCAGAAAAATATGTAATATTTACTATAAAAATACGTAATACGCTACAAAAAAATATAATAAGGTGCATATAGTATACACCTTTTGATTGATCTCTTTCCCATTACATTAACTTGTATTATAATTTACAAAAAGAATTGAGCTTCTCTCATTAAAATTTAAACCATAGAAAACTTGAGGGTCTCGTAAGGTCCACTATAGGTCACGTTTCGATAATCCGAATAATTATTTTGTAAAGCCCTCAATGTATATCATTCATGAAAAAATTAAGACAATCCAATAATCGTAACATTTTTATTTTATTACATTTGTCTTCAAAAAAATGGTGAGTTTGTTTTTAAAGCCCTTTTTTTAGACAAACACAACAAAATGAAAATGCTTGATGGTTATTTTTGAAATTATATTTTTTATTCATTTTTTTAAGATAAATATGATTTAAATATATAGTTACAGATATCCGATCATCTTAATTTTTTGTATGAAAAATTTACATAACAAGTCTTTAAAAAATAAACAATTTAGATCACCGAATTCAATCCAAAAACGAGCTCACTAACTTTAACTGGTCTCTCAAATTAGATAGCCAAGTTAAGAAAATCCAAACCCACACGAATATATATTTGGATCATTGAACCACGGACGCAAAACTTTGCTTTAACAATAAACTTGAAGTGGTTGCTAAAGCAAAGCCTTGTTTGGGAATTTACTTGTTTAATAATTTTTTTGAAATTTTATTTTTTTATAAAATAGAAAAAAGTTAATGTGTTTGAAAATAATTTTTTCAGTTGTATCAAAAAATCTTGAATTACTGAGATATTTTTTTTTTAATAACTTTTTGACATTTTAATTTTTTGTAGTTTTTGACCAGTAAAAAAAATAAGTTTCCAAACAGGACCTATAAGGTCTCGTTACCACCAGCTTGAAGTTAATTTGTTATTTTTCTTCTTAAATTTTTTTTTATTTTTTTTACTTTAAAAAAAAGCATTGTATGGATTTGTCACGTCAAATTGCATTCTTAAAATTTTTTACAAACGAGTAATGCCTTTGGTATTGTTTTCTGTTTCTATTTTTAAAAATACTTGTTCCAAAATAAATTTTTTGAATTTTTTTTTATAAATATCCAATTTTTCAGAAAACACTTTTAAATTGAATACTATGTTTTTACACAAATAAAAAGATAGGTACTTTTAAACTTTTTATTATTTTTGTTTCGAAAATACAAAAAACAAAAACAAAAACAAAAACAAAGGAAAAAAAATGAAAGGAAAACAAGACTAAACAAATCTTACTCCTATTCAAAGTAGCTTCATGAGCAATGTATGTTTACCCTAAATTATCTCCTTGTCATTTGGTGTTTCTTCAATGTAAGAAGTGCACATGGCAGTCTAAACCTTAAAAAAAAATATATATATATATATACAAAATGCTACATTAACATATTTTGTGTGACAAAAATGATTCGGACACTCTCCGGGGTGACCCCATCCCCCATGACCCCCTCAGGTCTTTGATTGGTTAGATTTTTTTTTTTTTTCTTCTTCTTTTTCTCCAATCACTAAACCCTACGTGTGTGTGGAGTGGTGGGGGTTGGTGATTGAGGGAGTCTCAATCACTTCTTTTTGTTAAACCCCACGTGTGTGTGGGGTGGTGGAGGTTGGTGATTGAGGGGTCTCAATCACTTCTTTTTGTGTGAAATTGCTTGTAGCATTGAAGACAAAGTTTTATCAATTAACAATTAAAAATAAAATAAAATAAAAAAATATATAACTGAATTGACTTAGCACATGTTTGGCAAGTGGGTTTGCAGGCTTTTTTGGCTATTTTAGTCACAAAAAACAAAATAGGCTATTTTAGCCATAACAAACAAAACATCACATTCAACCCATAATCATTACATTCTTCTCTCACAAAAAAACTCAAAAAAGCCAAAAAGCCAAAAAGCCCTTCCCAAACCAAGCTTTTAAGCCCAGGCTAAAATAACTAAAAAAGTCAAAAAGCCAAAAAGCCAACTCACTTCCCAAACAGAGGCTTTGTTTTCTAAAAACAGTTAATCGGGATTGAATATACAACTTTATTTTAGTCTTTGTTACTTTTAAATTGTTGATGCAATCATGTATTTTTTTTTTCTTTTCTTTTTCCTTGATGAGAGTGTTTGAAGTTTTGTAGCCCTTAAGTAAACGTGAGGTAAATTCGAAACTATTCATCCAGTTTCTCTCGGTCCTTAAGATTCAAACTCTTAACTTCTCTTATAAGAGTTATTGTGTGGGTAAAAATCTGACCACACTGCCCCTTTAGTGATCAGCAGCAAAGCACCGGCAGAATAGATGGCTCCAACAACCTGTAACAGAAAGGAAAAGCTCCGGCGGTGGTTCTTCCACCCGGGGGCACTCCGACGATCAAGTCAGTATGTTTCTCAAGGATAATCAAGCATTAAACTGAATACTCAAAGTATGAATTACATACCTTAGACCCACGGGGGTGCCTCTCTTTTATAATATACTCAATCCAAGTCCAACTAGAAGTATGACTTCTATGAACTCCAATCTTAGTGCTTACTCTGGACTCTTTAAGAGATAGAGATAAACTCCCTAAGAGCTTTTATCCTTATCTTAACTAAGTCCCCTCTTTGCCTTAGGACTCTTGTCCCTTATCTTCGGACTCCGACATCTTCGGAGATGACCTCGGCTTCTCCGAGATTACCTCGGCTTATAAAATAAATTTTTTAATATTATGTTGAAAGTTATCACATTCAAATTATAATCATTATATTTTTTCTCTTACAAAAGTTAAAAAGTTAAAAAGCACATCATAAACGAGGCTAAAATAGTTAAAAAACTAAAAAATTAAAAAGACAACCCACATCCCAAACAAATCCTTAATACAAGGGAAATGATATTTTTGTAAAATTACTTGTTGAACCTAAAATTATGGATAAATTACAAATACACCCCTGAAGTTTAATTAAAATACGAATCGCCTCCTATGGTTCTGGAAATTATATTCCACCTCCTGAGGTTTCTAATTTCGTAACAAATCATCCATTTTTTTAATAAATCATCAAGTCAATTAACAATTTTTAATGATGTTAGAAATATGTTTCAATTAATAATTTAGGTAATTTTATTATTGTGTAGGAGAGCAATTATGAATTTCATTTTTTTTAATTAATTCTGTTAAATAAATTTTTTTAATAAATGGATATTTGTAATATTCCAAACCACAGGGGGCAATATGTACTTTAAGCAAACCTTATGGGTGTATTTGTAATTTAATGCTACGATTAGCACAAACATTAATGTTTTGGACCCTTCATTTATTTGAAGTCTCACCTTAAACTCTAAATTTTAATAAAATTTATTTGAACACTCCCTACTTAATATCAATTTTACCCTTATTCATAATATCATCACACCCAAGTGCACACCCACTTACACACACTCTTTTTTTCCTCATCTTTTTTTTTTTTTCTTTCTTCTTCTTCCAAATTTGATGTGTCTCTCACTTTTCTAGCAACCAAGTCCCGGTTTTACAATGTTAGCCACCCAAACTATTGTTCTTCACCTCTACGGTCACCATTACAGACAGCGAAGTTGCTGCTACACTTGTTGCCTCTGATCTACCATTATCGTCTTCTCTTTGACTCATAAGAAATCTCTTAGTCGAGATCAGTAACTAATAGAAATCTCTTCACCTCATCGAAATTTATGTTCCGATGAACAATGTCGAAAATAAAGGTTTTGTTCGAAACTCATTACCGAACTAAATGTTTCGGTTCAACATTGTGTTACCAAACAAAACCTTAACAGTCGGCAAAGTAGTGCCGAACAAGCTCAAACAAAACAACAACCATCGAAAACAACCAAGAATTGTTAATGCAAGATAGATAAACTTACCAATGCAATGTCAATCTCATCAAAGTTATTGTCATCGTCTTCCATTACTCTGTAAGTATTGACGAATGGTGAAAATAACCACAGATGTAGATGGAAATTTGATTGAATGAACTTGGAGTCGGTAATAGGATTGTTTGAAACGTTAACTAATTTGGACCGAACTATGATGGTGATGAAGATGAACATGTTTAGAGTTTAGGATAGTGATAAAAAGGAATACGTTTAGGGTTTAGGTTAGTAAAGAATACGTTTAGATTGGAATGGAAGTAGGTGTACAATATTATAGAGTGTCATTTTAATTGTCTTTATTTGATGGGTGGGTGTTTCATTAAAATTAAAATTAGAGGGCTAAAAAAATTAAGTAGGTACTAATAATAACACACAATTATAAAAGACTGGTCATATTTGCTGCACATTTTTTTTGTTGTTGTTTGTTTTGGATCTCATTTCTTTAGATCCTTATACGCTAAAATTGCTCTTTTTTTTCTTTCTTTTTTTGGTTTGAACACCCACCATAAACCCAGTCCTACCCTTTGGAACCCCCACCCATGTAGTCTTCATTCGCTAACTCCTACCCTTATTGTCAACAATCTCTCCCTTCGATAAACCTCTTCCAATCCTCTTTGACTTCTAGTGTGCCTTTTCACCATCGCCCCTACTCTCACTACTCCTTGCCGTCGGGATGCCTACCCGCAACTGCTCTTCATCGTTACGATACCCACTCTTGTGATTACACTACCTACCCTTGCAGCCCCTTTCACACTCTAGTAGGCAAACCTTCAATGTGAGAGAAAAAAAAAGAAAAAAAAGAAGAAGATTGACAACAAGAAAGAGATCGTAAGGGAAGAGGGTGAGGGTCACAAAAGTGGGGCATCGTGGGGATGGGGGTTACGGTGCTGGTGTCAGTAGGTAGAGAAAAGGGCTAGAGAAGGGTTAGTGTTGAAGATTGGCTCGAATTTTCTTTGTCAACGATGGCTGCTGATTGAAGAAAAAATGAAGAAGCTAGACATTTAGCCGAGCTACTCATGGTAGGGTGGTTAATCTTGTTGGTGGTTGCCTTTAATGGTGTCGGCAGCTTGGCTCTCCCATTGCATCTATAAATGGGTAATGAATGGGAGGAGTTTTGTGTGGTGAAATCAGAGAGTGTAAGCAACTGAGTGAGTGAGTGTGAATTAAGTGAAAGTAGTGTCTCCTCCTCCTCCATTGTTGTAATTTTGTATTTCGCTCCATTTAATGAAATCCGCTACCCATGGACGTAGGTGATTTGTCGAACCACGTAAATCTTTGTGTGTTCTTGCTTGTGTGCTTGTATGTGATTGTTTTCTACCTCCTAGGAACAACAAATTGGTATCAGAGCTTTGTTGTGCGAAAAACAGAGTGTTTTCCTGTAAATTGAAAATTTTAAAGTTGTCGAAATTGAGTTTTCAGTATACCACGGCGTACGTCTGGACGAGAGGAGTCCAGACCCAAAAAGAATGGTTAAAACGGAGGTTAGGGTGGTCCATACGCTCTAGTCAAAGGTCAGCGCGTAAAGTCAACTCTGAACCAAAAGACCCACGCGCGGCGAGAGGAAGAAGACGACTTTGTGGCGCCAAAATATATGCTTCAAATATATATTTGAAGAAAAACTAACACCAAGTTTAGTTCTGTCCAAGTGGTTAAGGTTGAGCATTGATCTCTTTTGGCCAAGGTTCAAATCCTTAGGGCAACAATATGGGTAATGCTAAGGATATAGCCAAATGTCTCACATAGGTGTGGGGTCTGCAACCCCACACCTATGTGAGACATCTGGCCATTTGTTTGGTAGAAAATTTGGGACCTATAGCATTTTCTTAACAATATTACAAATTATTTTTGCAACACTGCCACATCAGCGCCAGGTGTCATCCTAGTCACTGCCACGTCTAAACCACATGGCTGCCAAGTCACTACCACCTGTGTAGTCACGCTAGTAATAGCTTAGCCGCCATGTCATCGACACGTCAACATACATGTTTGCCGGGTCATCAGCCTAGTCAGCCGAAATTTTTGAAATTGTAGGGAGGCCCCTAAAAGTTGGAAAAATTGCGTTTTAGCCCCTAATCTTGTTAAAATTACAATTTAGCCCCTAAAACTTCTGTTAATTGTAGTAAGGTCCCTAGAGTTTTGGAAAATTACAATTTGACCCTTGGATTTAGAGAAATTTCGTTAAGGTTCCTGGAGAGGCGGAGAAAGTGCTTTCTGAGCTAAATCAACCATTACGGACACAACCGCAGATTCCATTTTTTGAGATTCAGACCCAAATTTCCAGTGAAGTTTTCGAGAGCTTAGAATTTGCCGTGTTCCGTGCATTTCAAGCGTCCGTTATTGTTTGTGGTGGAGATTATTGATCAGTCTCAATGGCAGAATTTACAGAGATGAGATCAACAGAGTCGATAAGTAACCCAGTGACTATAAGCAAGTCTAGGCATTGGACCCCAGTGTTCCATGCTAAGTTCAAAGTAGAAAAGTTTGATGGAAGCAGCAACTTCGGCATGTGGAGATACGAAGTTAAAGATATGCTTGTCCAGATGAACCTGCACTCCACTCTGGAAAACAAACCAGATGACTTGGACGAGATAAAATGGGACAAAGTGAATCTCCTGGCCTGTAATTCCATTTGACTTTGCCTTGCAAAAGAGGAAAAGTATGCCTTCACAGAATATGATACTGCGAAAGAGATTTGAAAGGCTCTGGAAGACAAGTTCATGACAAAGAGTATTGAGAACCGACTCTACTTGAAGAAGAGGTTGTTTCATTTCGACTACAAAAAAGGTATTTCGATAAACGAACACCGGAACAATTTCAACAAAATTCTTGCCGATTTGAAAAACTTGGATGTTAAAATTGATAATGAAGATAAAGCACTGTTATTGTTGAATTCCTTGCCTGACACATATGATTATCTCACCACCACTTTACTATATGGTAAAGAAAAGATCAAGTATGTTGATGTTTCAAACGCCTTGGTAAATAATAAGTTCAGAAGGAAATATAAGTCTGCAAACAGGGACTCAGCATCAGAGGCATTAACAGTCAAACACAAGACGAATAACAAAAGATATACAGGGCGCGAAAAGTCTCACTCAAAATCCAGAGGGAGATCACCAGATAAAAGACGTCTTGCAAAAGATGAGTGTGCATCATGTCGCTAGAAGGAGCATTGGGCAAAAGATTGTCCCAATAAAGACAAGAAAGATGAAAAGGTGAACATTGCATAAGATGGAGATAATGGTGAAGGATTAGCCTTCACAGTTTCATCACTTGGCCATTATGATGAATGGATTCTAGATTCTGGATGTTCCTACCACATGTGTCCTAACAAGTAGTGATTCTTGAGCTTACAAGAGTTCGATGGAGGAGTTATACTAATGGGCAACAACTAAGCTTGCCAGACAAAGGGGATTGGAACAATTTGACTGAAGATGCATGATAGAACAATCAGAATTCTTGAAAAAGTTTGATATGTACCAGATTTGACGAAGAATCTCATCTCAATGGGAGTTTTAGACTCCAAATGTTACAAAGAAACTATGGAAGGTGGAGTCCTCAAAGTTGTTCGAGGAGAATTTGTTGCAATGAAAGGTACTCGAAAGGGAAATTTATATTTCCTAGATGGCTCTACAGTCACAGGGAGAGTAGCTGTCTCCACCAGCTCAGACGACTTTGGCACATGCGCTTAGGGCATACTGGAGAAAAGGCTTTACAAGGGTTAGTAAAGCAAGGCCTGTTGAAAGGCACCAAAATAGGGAAGTCTGAGTTCTGCAAGCATTGTGTACTAGGCAAGCAAACAAGAATCAAGTTTGGTACTTCTATTCATCGTACCAAAGGGATTCTAGACTGCGTTCACACCGATGTATGGGGTCCTTCCAAAAATGCTTATTTGGGAAGTAAACACTACTTTTGGTCGTTCATTGATGATTTCTCAAGGAGAGCCTGGGTTTACACAATAAAGCATAAAGATGAAGTGTTAGACATCTTCCTTACATAGAAGAAAATGATTGAGACCTAGACAGGCAGGAAGATCAAGAAGCTCAGATCTGACAATGGCGGCGAATACACATTAGATCCCTTCTTTGACATTTGCTAGAATGAAGGGATAGTGAAACATTTCACAGTTAGTGGAACACCACAACAAAATGGAGTTGCAGAACACATGAACCGCACTTTGGTGGAGAAAGTTTAGTGTATGCTGTCACATTCAGGATTAAGCAAGGCATTTTGGGGCGAGGCATTGAACTATGCTCGTCATCTTGTCAACAAACTACCTGCTGCAGCACTAGATGGCAAGACTCCTATGGAGGTATGGTAAAAAATGCCAGCTACTGATTATGATCAGCTATGTATCTTCGGATGTCTAGCCTATTTTCATGTTACAAAATCTAAGTTAGATCCTAGAGCCAAGAAAGCTATCTTCTCGGGCTTCAATGACGGTGTCAAGGGATATAGACTCTGGTGTCCTGAATCAAATAAAGTTGTCACTAGAAGAGACGTTACCTTTGATAAGTCTACAATGCTGAAGCAGCCAAATCCTCAAGAGAATGATAAAGCATTGAAGAAGTCAGTATATGTGGAGTTAGAGACTCCAGCGAATACTGTTCAGACAGGCAACAATCCTGAAGAAATTTCAGTTGATAGCTCTGAAGAAGATCCTGAAGAGAGTTCAAATAAGAATGAAGATATAGAGATCCCACAACAGTCAGAAGCCATTGCAATCAGAAAAGGAAAAAGTGTTACTAAGCAACTCTGTTGGATGACCGATATGGTGGCCTATGCACTTCCAATCATTGAAGACAATGTTCCTTGCACTTTCAAAGAGGCCGTGCAGAATGTAGAAAGTGTCAAGTAGATGGAGGCTATGGATGAAAAGATTGGGTCATTCCATAAGAACCAGACTTGGGAGTTGGTACAACTTCCAAAGGGCAAGAAAGCAATTGGATGTAAGTGGGTTTACACCAAAAATAAAGGCATCTCAGGCAAAGACAACATCAGATTCAAAGCTAGATTGGTAGCTAAAAGCTATGTCCAAAAGGAAGAAATAGATTACAATGAGGTATTCTCATCTGTTGTGAAGCACACGTCTATTCGTATCTTGCTAGCTTTGATTACACAGCTTGATCTCGAGCTCGCCTAACTCGATGTCAAAATTGCCTTTTTATATGGAGATCTTGAAGATGAGATATACATGTCCCAATCAGATGGTTTCAAAGTTGTTGGAAAAGAGAATTGGGCCTGTAAGCTGAACAAATCGTTGTACGGGTTAAAGCAATCCCCGAGACAATGGTACAAGCGATTTGATCGGTTCATGATAGAAAAAAATACACAAGAAGCTAATATGATCATTGTGTATATTTTCGTAAGCTTTCCGATGGTTCCTTCATCTATTTGCTTTTATATGTAAATGATATGTTGATTGCATCTAAGAGCAAGGTGGAGCTTGACAAACTCAAGGCACAGTTGGCTGGAGAGTTCGAAATGAAGGATCTTAACGAAGCAAAGAAAATTCTTAGCATGGAGATCAAAAGAGATAGGAAGAAGGGCACGGTTTATCTGACGCAAACCCATAATTTGAAAAAGGTGTTAGATAGATTTGGCATAAATAGGAAAACAAAAGCTGTGAGTACACCATTGACCCCTCATTTTAAGCTTAGTGCTTCAATGTCTCTACGCACAGAAGAAGAACGGAACCATATGGCATAGGTTCCATATGCAAATGCAGTTGATGCATTAATATATGCTATGGTTTGTACAAGGCTTGACATCTCACATGTTATGACTATGGTAAGCAGATATATACATGATATAGGAAAAAGTCATTGGCAAATAGTGACGTGGATCTTGAGGTACTTACATGGCACAATTAATATAGGTTTGAAGTTCAAGAGAGATCATAAACTTAGACAGAATCTGGTTGGATATATGGACTCAGATTATGTTGGTGACTTGGACAAACGCCGGCCAACAACAGGTTATTTATTTACGCTTGCTAAAGGGCCTGTGAGTTGGAGGTCAACGCTTCAGTCAACGGTGGCTTTGTCTACTACAAAGGTAGAGTACATGGCAGTAACAAAAGCCTTTAAGGAAGCTATTTGGCTACATGGGTATTGAGGACTTGGGTATTGTTCAGAAACACATTGAGGTGTACTGCGACAGTCAGAGTGCCATTTGTTTGGCAAAGAACCAAGTTCATCATTCCCACACCAAGCACATTGATGTCTGTTTCCATTTCGTCCGAGAAGTTGTAAATGAAGGAGATATTCTATTTCAAAATATTGGCACTGCAGATAATCCGGCCAATATGCTCACAAAAGTGGTTTCTGGGATCAAGTTCCAACACTGTTTGGACTTGGTCAACATCTCTTGGAACTAAGCACCTTCGGGTGCATGGCAGTGTTGATCGATCACTATGCTGGATAGAAAATCCTCGCCAAGGTGGAGATTTGTTGAAGATTGGCTCAAATTTTCTTTGTCAACGATAGCTGCTGATTAAAGAAAAAATGAAGAAGCTAGACATTTAGCCGAGCTACTCATAGTGGGATGGCTAATCTTGTTAGTTGTTGCCTTTAATGGTGTCGGCAGCTTGGCTCTCCTATTGCATCTATAAATGGGTAATGAATGGGAAGAGTTTTGTATAGTGAAATCAGAGAGTGCAAGCAAAGTGTAAGAAACTGAGTGAGTGAGTGTGAATTGAGTGAAAGTAGTGTCTCCCCCTTCTCCATTGTTGTAATTTTGTATTTCTCTCCATCTAGTGAAATCCGCTGCCCATGGGCATAGGCAATTTGTCGAACCACGTAAATCCTTATGTGTTTTTGCTTGTGTGTGATTGTTTTCTGCCTCTTAGGCACAACAGTTAGGGGTGCGCGTGAGAGGCAGAGAAAGGACTGAGAATGGTGGTGAAGGGTGACGATAGTGACAGTTGGGTTAGGGAGATTATGGTTATGGTTTAGATAGTAGAGATAAGAGTAAAAAGGATATTCACCACCCCATTTTGTAAGAAGATAAAACTATAATAAATTTTGTTGAGAAATATGAGAGGTCCCAAGAAATCGCACGGCTTCTATTAGCAACTCCAATTATAAAATCTATATATTATATAAGGAAAATAGAATTTTTAGTGAGGAGTTTTGTGAGAATTTTAATATCTCATACTAATTTTCTTAATTTTAAACAATTAATAAAACCTCCATTGGCTAGTTTTTATTTGATAATCTCACATCGAGAAAAAAAAAATGAAAAAAATAAGTTATTTTACTCATATAAAGTGAATCTTATACTCCCATCCCATTTAGTGATGAGTCTTGTGAGAGTTTCAATATGTCATACTAATTTTCTCGATTTTCTTAATTTTAAACAATTAAAAAAATCTTAATTGGCTAGCTTTTATTTGATAATCCCACATCGGGAAAAGAAAGAAAAAAAATGAGTTGTTTTACTAATATAAAGTGAATCTTATACTCCTATCCCATTTAATATTGTAGTGTTGTGTATGTTTCAATTTAATATAGTTTAAATTTTAAAAGTTTTATTTAATTAATTATGACCTAGCCGATTAGGCTAAATCATTTTTGATTTGATTGATTCGTTGGTTTAACAGCGATTTTAACGGTTTTATCAAAATATATTAATTAGATTTGTTTGATTCGAAATAAACCAAAAATTGATCTAATGAAAGATTGAAAGACTCAGATTGTTTGATTAAAAATAAACTTTCTGTCTAAATAATTGTTAACTTTTATTTTATAATCTCACATCGAGAAAAAAAGAAATGGAAAAAAAAAGAGTTGGTTCACTTATATAAAGTGAATCTTAATTGTATAGTATTGTATATACTTCAATTCAAGACAGTTTAAATTTTAAAATTAAAATAACATTTAAAATTTTTAATTAATTAATTTTTGTATAAGTTGGTTGGTCATTTGAGTTAACCGATTAAGCTGAATCATTTTGGATTTGATTGATTCGCTGGTTTAATTGCGATTTTTCATACTAATTTTGTTAATTTTAAACAATTAAAAAAACTTCCATTGACTAACTTCCATTTAACCATATAAAAATAAAACTTTAATTAGATTATGATTTATTTTATAATCCCACATCGGGAGAAGAAGAAAAAGCAAAGTTTTTTTTACTATCTATATATTATATATGGAACGGGGGGTTTTAGGGAGAAGCCTTCTAGGAGTTCGAAATCCTTATTCTAAAATTATTAAGTTTTCTTAATTTTAAACAATTAAGAAAATTCTCATTGGCTAACTTTCTTTTACCTTTTATTTTACAATCCCATATCGGAAAAAGAAAGAAAAAGTGAATTGTTTCACTTACATAAGGTGAATCTTATACTCCCATTTATATAAGCAAAAAGTGATTTTTAATAAGAAGCCATATGATCAATATCTCATACTCATTTTTTTTATTTTCTTAATTTTAAACAATTAAGAAAATCCCCATTGGCTAGCTTCTATTTAATTTTTATTTTACAATCTCATATAGATGTTTTGATTTTAAAAATAATTTTGTATGAGATTTTGAAACTTTCATAATATTTAACTTTAAAATAATTACAATACCATATCGAGAAAAGAAAGAAAAAAAATGAATTGTTTCACTTATATAAAGTGTTACAATCTTACATTGGGAAAAGAAATGAAAAGTGAATTGTCTCACTTATATAAAGTAAATCTTATAAAGGAGGTTTTGAGGGAAACGTTTTCTAGAAGCTCCAAACCCTCATTCTAAAATTATTGAATTTTCTTAATTTTAAACAATTGAGAAGATTCTTGTTAGCTATCTTTCATTTACTTTTTATTTTACAATCCCACATCGGCGGGAAAAAAAAAAAAGTGAATTATTTCATTTACATAAAGTGAATCTTATGCTCCAATTTATATAAATTATGGAATTTTCTTAATTTTAAACAATTAAGAAAATCATCATTGTTTAGCTTCCATTTAAGTTTTATTTTACAATCGCACATAGGGAAAAGAAGGAAAAAGTGAATTATTTCACTTATATAAAATGAACCTTATGCTCCTATTTATATAAGCAAAAAGTAGATTTTTAGTGAGAACCCATACAATCAATAACAATTTTTTTTTTATTTTCTTATTTGTTTAAATTAAGAAAATCTCCATTGGTTAGTTTCAATTTACCTTTTATTTTACAAAACCACATAGAGGTTTTGATTTTAAAAATAATTTTGTATAAGATTTTGAAACTCTCATAATATTTAACTTTAAAATAATTACAATCTCATATCGAGAAAAGAAAGAAAAAGTGAGTTATTTCACTTATATAAAGTGAATTTTATACTCCCATTTAATATTATAGTATTGTACATTTTCAATTCAAGATGATTTAAATTTTAAAATAAAATTTAAAAGTTTTAATTAATTAATTTTGTTATAAATTGGTTGGTCTTTTGACTTAGCCAATTAGACTGAATCGTTTTCGATTTGACTGATTAACTGGTTTAACCACGGTTTTAGCTGTTTTATCAAAATATATTGCTTAGATTTATTTGATTTGAAATAAACTAAATTGACCTTGTTAAAAATTGAACGATAGAGATTGCTTGATTAGAAATGAACTTCCCATCCAAACAATTGTTAACTTTTATTTTACAATCCTACCTCGGGAAAAAGGAGGAAAAAATGAGTTGTTTCACTATATAAACATTATGCTCCCATTTAATGTTGTAGTATTGTGCATGCTTCAATTCAAGACAAGACAATTCAAATTTTAAAATTCAAATAAAATTTAAATGTTTTAATTAATTAATTTTTGTACAAGTTGGTTGGTCCTTTGACCTAGCTGATATGGTGAATTATTTTCGGTTTGACTGATTCACTGGTTTAATTGTGATTTTAGCGGTTTTATCAAAATATATTGATTAAATTTATTTGATTCAAAATAATTAAAGATTGACCTAATTAAATATTAAATGACTAAGATTGCTTGGTTCAAAATAAACTTCCCTCCTAAACAATTGTTAACTTTTAAACAATTAAGAAAATTCTCATTGGCTAGCTTCTATTTAACTTTTATTTTATAATCTCACATCAAGAAAAAAAGGAAAAAGTGAATTGTTTCACTTATATAAAGTGAATCTTACGCTCCCATTTATATAAACAAAATAAGATTTTTAGTAAGAAACCTTATGATTAATATCTCATACTAATTTTTTTTATTTCTTAATTTTAAACAATTAAGAAAATTCCGATTGGCTAGCTTCCATTTAACTTTTATTTTATAATCCTACATAGAGGTTTTGATTTTAAAAATAATTTTGTGTGAGATTTTGAAACTCTCATAAATTCCCTCCTTAAAGTATTCTTTTATAAAAATATATAGATATATCGATAATCTCAAGTCACTCTTACTACTTTTTAATACAAAAATTATAAGATAATTATGATAATTTTAAATTTGTATTTAAAACTTATAAATTATGTGTGATGACCGGGTCTCTTTTTCTCTCATTCTTTTCATTCTTCTTGATTTCGTTTTCTTTTGTTCTCGTTGGGTTTGAGACATTCGGTGGTGTTTCCAATTATAGCTTTCGTTCTTGTTTGGTTATCAGTGTTGAGCTTCATTGGTTCTGGGAGGTGCGGGGTCAGGTCCGGAGTGCCCGGGAGCGAAGCGAGAATTTTCTGGGCTGCTGGACCAGAGCCACACGTGCGGGGGCCCAGGGCCGCACGTGCGGGAAGAGGGGTGTTTGGCTCGGTTGCACACTCCTTAAATTGCAGGTGCGGGCTGAGGTGCGGGAGGACCCCCACACGTGCGGGGGTGAGGGCCACACGTACAGGAAGGGGCGCTTCGCACGTGCGGGGTTGGGTGCCGCACCTACGGCACTCTGGGCACCCGAAAACTCTATTTTTTTTTACCCTTTTTGCCGAATTTGTAACCCATTTGGGACCTTCCCTTCTCACTCCTCATATTTTCTCCTCATGCTCTCTAAAATTCCTCACCTAGCACTCCAAACCCTTGATCTCTTGTGATTCTTGGGCCAAAGATCCTCATCTCTCCTAAATCTAGAAGAGCAAGCTTGGATCCCTCTTGGTGTAGGAGAAATTGAAGAACACACCATCTTGAAACTAGGGTTTCACTTTTTCTCCATCAATCTTTGAGGTAGGGAAGCTTTCTTGAGTTATATATATATTTATGTTTGATTTGGTTGATTTTAAGGGTTTCATTAATGATATTGGAAGTTTGGTCTTGTCTCATAAATGCTAAGGTTTTAAAGGTGGGTTTGATCTCTCTTTCCTTCTAAGACTATTTTCTTGAGAATCTTAACTCACATAAATGGAGAGGTGATGCCATGAAAGAAAATATTTTCAAAAGGTGGAGTTGTTGCTTTGATTTTGACATAAAAACCCTAGAAATTTTGGGGATTTTGAAAGATGTGAACATGCTTAGAGTCATCTTGTTATTTTGTATTAAGAAGGTGAGCTTTCACTACATGTTGAGCAAAATGGCAATTTACATAATGTATGAGATATGAAATGTGATTTTAACATGATTGTTAAACATTTGAAAGTGTGTGTGTTGTTTTGTGAAATAGCTAATAGTTGTGCACCTTGATTAGTGGAAATTGTAAACATTGGAGTTGACGTGTTAAAGACATCACGTGTAGTCTTAAAGAGGCTAACTTCTTGTGAATTGAGCATGATGAGAAATGGTTAGTGCCATAGATTGATGGTATGGTTATATTGTGAAGTATTATGGAGAAGAAGAATTGTAAATGTGGCTAATTGATATTGTTGTAGAGATAGTTGAAAAGGGAGTAATGCTATGAAGTGTGGAAAATCCTTGCATTGCATACTTATTCAATCATTATTACTTTTGCATTGTGAATTCAATTGAAGATATTTATTTCATGAAAGAAGGTAATGTTGTGACCGGAACTATGGAAATGTGTATGGGGTAAATAAATACGGTGGTAAGTCCGGTTAGGGGGGTGTAGATGAATTTGATAAGTTGGCCTGAGTGTCCATGGTGAAAGACCAAAAAACCGCGCGAATAGGTGTCGAGCCTTCCGGTTAATACCGGTAAAAATGACAGTTTTGGTAGTACTCGTAGAGTCTACTTGTAGACACTAGCCTAGGAATTACCAGTGTCGTATTTACCGCCCCTTCTTGTTTTAAAATTTGAAGTTTTGAGAATTGATTAAGATTACAAAAATGTTAATGAAAGCATGGTGATTTTCAAGAAAGGCATGATATGATATTATTTTGAAGAAGCATTGCATCGCATTCGCATTTTCATTTAGTGGTGGACATCATACATAAATGTATATACTTTGTTAGGAATTTCTCTACTGGGCTTTGTGCTCACCCTTATGGGATTTTGGTGCAGGTAAAGATGTGGTGATCCCGCCAAACTGAGAGCGTGGATATTTTTATGAAGAGTAGATAGCTTTCCTATTTTGTCGTAATTTTGTATAGCCAAGGGGCTAATGTGTATGTGTCCGAGAGACCATTTTTATGTAGCCGAGCTAATGCCTTGGAAGATGTAAGCCCTTAAGGGCATTTATTTGTTTTGAGATTTGATGCTTCACATGCTATAGATTCATGTATTCTTTTATGTTGTGAATGTATACCGCATGTGGAACTTTTGTATTAAACCCATTTACTGTATATGTGAAGATGGAAGGATTATTGTCATTGTGTACTGAATGTGTATTAATTTGGGGAGTTAATGTTGAATTATTTTCGGGGCGTTACATTATGAGATAGATTATTATAATTTTAAAATTATATTGTGTCGATTTTAAATTTAAATTAATAGATTACTTTCTATATTTAGTGACAGTTTAAATTTTAAAAAAATAAAATTAAAAAATTTTAATTAATTAATTTTTTTATGAGCTGGTTGGTCTTTTGATATAACTGATTAAGCTAAACCGTTTTTAGTTTGAATGATTTGCTGGTTTAACCGTGATTTTAGCGGTTTTACATGTTACAATGATTCTTTCTTACTCATTAAGTTTTTAAAATTTTTTTAATGATTCCCCTTTCAAAAACCAATATGATAATTATTTAAAATTCATATATTTTTGTTCTAAAATAGTGAAGTATTAGAACTATATCATTTTTTTATATATAACAAAGCATAATTTTAATTATTAATTGTCAATTGTCAATGCAACAATTTTAATCTATCTATATTATATATTATAGTAAAGGAACATTTGAAATAAAACCCTTAAACTTATATATAAAATTTTATTTACGAGAGATAAAATATAAAAAAATTAAATATAGTTATCATATTTTTAACAAATAATATATTATTTTATCTCGTACATAACACAAGTGATATGTTAGTTCATATACATGAGATTGACTATTTTTTTTTTCCCCTTACCCACAAAATAATAATGTTATAAGGATTATATTTCATTTATAATGTAATTTATCATCATTGTATTGAAAATAAATTCAATGGATAAAATTTATTAAATTAGTACAATATTAATACATCACATAACAAAAAAAATATATAATAAGATAATATAATTATCATAGTATCAATGAAAATATATATATATATACATATGGAAAATTTTATGGTACACACATGCCCCTAGTTAGACCATCTCCAACGGTTAAGCAAAACCATCACTAAATTTGAATTTGGTGAAAAAAAAAAGTAACTTTTTTGGTTCCAACAGTTTCATCAAACTGATATCAAAATGAGAACCGCCTAAAAATTTCACCAAACTGAGGAGTTTGGCAGATTTCACCAAAACACTGTGCGTTTACGTTGGAGGTAGGTCCCACCGGACAATCGGCCGGACATCCCATCGGTCGTCCCACAGGACGTCCCACCAGTCATCCCTTGCATACAAAAAATGCCAAGCTCCTGTGTAGTGCTTCAGTGTTTGGTTGGCCTGTGAACTGCTTCACAATTAGGTTGTTTTTGTGGCACTAACAATTAATTCAAGGTTGAACATGGAAAAGTTCTGTATCGATTCGAAGTTATATATACAAATTGATATTTTTTCATCTACCTCAAGATAGAGGATTCATTTGTATATATATACAGATTATGAAGACGATTAATATTTTTTCATCTACCTCAATATAGAGGATTCATTTGTATATATATATATATATATATAAATTGTTTAAGGCAAAAATTTGTGAAAATTTAGATTAACAGGTCGAACCCCAAGTCGACCCACAAGTCATCCCCTGAATTCATTTCCATCTTGTTCTCTTTCTCAATTCTCATCGCTGATCCACTCTATAACTCCAATTCCATTTCCATCCTATTCTCTTTCTCAATTCCCATCTCTGATCTACTCTATATCTCCAATTCCAATTCCATTTCCAATTGCATGAGTATAGGTTGAACACCCAAGAGCTCAGCCTCAAATAAAAGATGAAGTCCATATTTCCATCTCTGTATTTTTATGTTATTCTTGTTGTTTTCAGTTCTGACTGGAATTAGTTTGATGGTGATATGTTGATTTGGAATTTAACAACAATCTTTATACATCCCACATTTTACAAATCTCTCTCTAACTACCAAACCACTCAATCTTTTTCAATTCCTCAATCTTCCAATTTTGTGTTCTTGTTAACTGCATATGTATATATACGTATTCTTGACTAACAGTTGTTCATTCTTTTTCAATTCCTCAATCTTCCAATCTTTTTGACTAACAATTAAATTATGTAAAGATGTATAATTTGTATATATACGTATTCTGAAGAATTCTCACTGTGGATATTCTGAAGAATTCTTGTTTGAATTGAGGAAATAGAAATGAAGGGGAAAAAAAAAATTCAGTGGCGTAACTGGTCGACCAACCGGTCATCCCACCGGACGTCCCCAGACATTTGATGCAACCAACAGTGTTCACCATTGGAGCAACTCGTATCAAATTGAAGAAAGAGCCTTTTTTTCATCAAATTTGATTAAAAAAAAAATAGTTCACCATTGGAGATGTTCTTAGTTTTCGTTTGGCATATGCTAAAATGGAGCTTTTTGGCTAAAATAGTCACAAAAATATAAAATAGGCTTTTCAGCTCAACTAGACAAAATGTCACATCTAAACCATAATTATTTCATTTTTTCTTTCACAAAAGTCAAAAAAGCCATAAAGTTTATCCTAAACAGGCTTTTTAGTCCCAGGCTAAAATAGCCAAAAATTTCAAAAACCAAAAAGCTAACCCACATCCCAAACGAACCCTTATAACCTTTAAGGTTTTTGGTTATGACTTATTGGAGTGTTAGTTATAACTTTGTTATGATTTGATTATACTTAGGTGTCGTTTGGTATGAAAGTTGGGTTGGCTTTTTAGTTAAATTAGCCACAAAAAAATAAAATAAGTTAAAATTCAATAAGACAAAATGTTACATTCAAACCATAATCACTTCACTTTTTCTCTCACAAAAGTCAAAAAAATCAACCAAAATGAACTTTTTAGCCGGGCCTAAAATAGCGAAAAAGTCAAAAAACTAAAATCTTTTCTGGAGATCTCCATTTTCCTGAAGAGACAGATAAGATATCCCGACACAATGGCATTTTGATACCACCAGAAAAAGGAAAAAAAAAATTCGAAAGCATCAAAAAATTGGATCTATGTCGGTTATGATAAAAAAAAACTCTTTACTTATGTCTTATGTATTACTTGTTTATAACTTATTTTTTTATTATTAATTATTACTCTCATAAAATTGAATTATACAAATGTCATACCCCTCTCTCTCTCTCTCTCTCTATATATATATATATATATATTGTTAGATGTGATATCAATTGCTCTCTTCTAAGAACATGACCTACAGTATCATTTTTAGTTGTCACCAACAAAACACATGACCAAGTTACATAAAAAAAAATTTCATTTTATTTAAATAGAAAATATTATTATTTTATTTTATTTAAATGGGAAACAAGTCACACAATTTTAAATAAGAGAAAAAATAATATTTGTGTGACGCTGGTTCTAGTTTGTGTGCAAGATAGAACTAAAAAAATAAGAAACTCGATCATCAATTGCTGTGACATATCACAGTTATTTATCAAATTCGAGTTTTTTTAAAAAAAAATTATTTCTTAATAATAGATTGCTTTGAATTTAATTTTTAAATTTAAGTTGTTTCATTAAATTATATTTTTCAAAATACGATTTAAATAATCCTAAGGATATGTGATGAGACCTAAGATTTGGGGATTTGCTTCCTCTAATATCTCAAGTTTGACTCATTTTGCTAGCAAAAACTCTTAAGATCACAGACTGTAGGTCTTATGTAACGCCCTCAAAATAATACATAAAACCCATCACTTTAAACATACATTGATACAAAAGAAACCAACCATTTCTATTCATCAGAGTAGTTCTTACACTGTATTACATGTTAACAACAAAAGCAAATGCCCTATGGGCTTACAGCTTTTCAAATCAACACTTGGTTACACAAAAGAAGAGTACTAACTCTATACAAATAAGCCATTGGCTTGATATACATGTAATACAAACAAAATAAACAAAAGAAGTCTTTAACTCTCAACATCATCCAAGCTATGTCCTTGGAGGTGGCATACTACCTGTACCTGAAAATAATGTCCCATAAAGGGTGAGCCAACGCCCAGTAGAGATATGCTAAACACAGTATGAGCAATAACTAAGACATTAGCAATTGATAAATGTTCAATTTCCATAAACCAATTCATAACTCATTTCCATTTCATGACCACTATGTTCATGTTTCATTTCAGTTTCCATTTCTTATCAATTTTACAATTTACATCAACGGCTCAGAACCTGGCCAACCACTTATATGAGACAGTGACTCATATTAAACATTTCCCATTTTTGCAGTAGATAAACATACTAGTTGTATCAACATCTCAACAGATAAGCATACAAGCTGTATCCACATTTCAACAGATATGCACATTAGCTATATCAACACTTCCAAAGATAAGCATATGAGTTGTATTAACACGTTATCTGACAAGCATATGAGCTGTATCAGTGGAGTCCATCCCCTATCTCCTCCCAAACAACATCCGATTTAGAGGTCCATCCCCTATCTTCCCCTAAACCGTGGAGTACATCCCCTATCTCCTCCCACACACACAACGTATATACACAAAGGTTATATACACAATCAATCAATACATAACGTTAATGTATTCTATCAATAGTCATACTCTATGTCATATCCAATTGATTAGTTTTAGTTTGCCTAATCATCATGCATTGTCTACAACAATCAAAACTACCCTCCACTGGTAGCCCAAGCAATTATTTCTAAACAAATAATAAAAGCTCCAACAGATAAAATATCAATGTTCTCAAAAGTGAGTGATTAATAAATCTAACTTCACTATTCAACCATATAATAAACCAATTTCATTATTTCTAACTCAATTCCATATAACCACCATTTTCTCAAATTAATCATACCAATTAATTTATACAACCAATTAGGGTTTTCTACTCCATTTCCCAATATTAACCCAATGGTCTATATATCAACAACCAACATCAATAACACCATTTTGAAACCCAAAATACATATTATGAGCCCAAAATCACAAAACCCTCTTTAACACATTTTGAAACCCTAAGTCCCAAAATCAACCATTTAAACAATAAGCTCAAAATCTAGGTTAAAACCCATAAGAGTGAGTAGGAATCCCTACCTCAAATTCGGAGCTCAAGGAAAGAAGGTGAAGAAACTCAACGTGCTCCAAAACTCAATATTCTTGGATCAATGTGTAGCCCTCGACGATCAACCCAACTTTTACAAAGGCCGAAGGAAAAGGAAACACTCTAACTAGATCAAACCCTAGAGAGAAGGGAGTTTCTAGAGAAAGGAACTCTCAAAATCGCTTTTTAGAAAGTAAGAGAGAGAGAGAGAGAGAGAGAGAGAGAAAGAGAATGTAAAAAGTGATTTTAAAATGCCCAGCTGCCAACTGATATACGACATTCCCGCTCAAGCGGAAAACACAACGCTCGAGCGTTAAGAACAAAAAATTAGGCCCGCTCGAGCGCAATAAGGCCTGCTCGAGCGCCAAGACACAAGAATAAAGTACATCCGCTCGAGCGCGAAAGACCAGTCGCTCGA
>NW_021032145.1:0-70567 GCF_004153795.1 Camellia sinensis | reverse complement strand
CCGCTCGAGCGTAGATTTTTCCCCTCCCAGAACTTACACCCAAAGGTACTACCGCTCGAGCGCCAAAGTACCCGCTCGAGCGCAAGAAACCCTCTCGAGCGTGAAAAACATGCCTGCAGAAGTTCAGAGCGCCAAAATACTGGGAGCCGTGCAATCTCTGCTCGAGCGCAAGAAGACCGATCGAGCGGACCTCCTAAAACTGGGCAACAGAAATTGAAACAAAGCCTAACCAACCTGTACAACTCTGCCAATACATCCTAAAACTCAATCAAGTGGAATTAAAGGATGACATAAGGTATACCACCACCAACATCACGGAACTGAGTCCGGAATACAACAGAACAGTAAAGGAACACCAGGATCGCTATATCTTAATCATGTTTTGGAGGCTTATTCAGATTTAGAGATTGAGTCTAATACGCGCAAACTGATACAAATACCTTATATCAAAAAGAATAAAAATACAGTTAATTTTTTTTTTTTTTTTTTATAATAAAATTAGTGGAAGTCATATGTTGAAGTTGTGTTTCAAAAAAGCATGACTTCACAAAAAAATATGAGTTTTAAAAATATATTCAAAAGTGTTTTGATTATAGAAAATTTGTTCCAAAATATTTTGAGTCTTTGAAAATATTATGCATAAACATATTCTTATTTCATTTTTTATCACGAGACACAAACGCATAGGTCTCATAAATATTAATAGGGAGCTTTATTCATAAATCCCATTTCTAAAGACTTTTATACCATAAAACCCAAATCATTTTGTATATTCTATTAGGTCCTATTCAGTATATTAAGACCAAAATACCCCCTTCAATTTTCCTGTGCATACTCCATTCTGAAAACCCAACTGTTCCTATTCCATCGCTTCACTCACAAACACATTCATTCAAAAAAAAAAAACTCACAGTTGGCACCGAAAAATTCCCAAACCGTAACCCTAGATTTCACATTGCCTCACCACCGTCGTCACCACCGCCAACCATTATCGGCCACTACTATTTCCCCATCAATTCACCACTGTAAGGTTTACATCGAAAGGATTGGGGTTCGTTTTTCCTTGGTTCTCATCGGCCGTTGATTTACATATCCCACCCACATGAGAACTAAAGGTAAGCACCATCCTTCCACCGTCTGTTTCTTCAACCCAATGAATATATAATCTATTCACAAATGTATTGTTTTACATTGCCCCGTCATTATTGTTATTTTTTGGATTTCATTTTGTAATGACTCCTCCTTTCACTCTTTGTCCATTGTTGAGATGTTGATTTTTTGTTGAATATAAATATATTAAACAAACAAATGCATAATTTACCTTCCTTTGTTATTAAGTTGTTTGTGTTGTTGTTTTGGTAATGAACTCTGTTTTTTTCCCTCTGTCAATGTTGGTATTGCTGATTCTGGATGTCCATAGAACCCCCAATTTTTCCAAAATTGAATATTGATGGAATATGAAATGTATAACATCAGTATTGGCAATTGTACAATATTTTAAAGGATATAAAATTGTTGTGAATATGGTGTAATCATTGACATCGCTATAAATATTTACTTCAATGTCAATATTTACTTATGATACAATGTAGATATTCACTTCTAACGTCAATGAATATGATATATATTTACAGAGTTGTTGGTATTGTTGCGTGTTGATGGTTTTATCAAACCAATTAGAGCCCTAATCTTGGATGGTTGTTACCTCTCTTTTGGTTCAATGTGTATTCATTATACGTAATCTGTACAATATTTAAAAGGTGATCGAATATGATGTGAATATAGTGTAAATAATTGAATATTGATGTAAATATCTTACTTCAATTTCAATATTCACATTATGAATATAATGTAGATATTCAACTTCTAACATCTATAGAATATGATTAAATATTTTACAGAGTTATTGTATTGTTGCGTTTGATGGTTATAAACCAATTAAGCCCCTAATCTTGGATGGTTGTCACTCTCTTTTGGTTAATGTGCTTCCATTATACATAATCTGTATAATATTTAAATGGTGATCGAATATGATGTGATATAGTACAAATATTGACATTGATGTAATATCTACTTCAATTGTCATATTCACATTATGAATATAATGTAGATATTCAACTTCTAACATCAAGTGAAATATGATTGTAGACACCCCATTTTTGACGCGTCCTCAGACTTGGCACGCCACCGGTTGAACCACTCGGTGGATTTATCCATGTTGTAATTCGTTTGGAGTTCCCGGAGGCCCTCGGCTCGCGTGCCTTGCTCAGGATCCCGACACTTGACTGTTTAGTGTCTGGTTTCCGCCAAGACACTTGTGTTTTGCCTTTTGAGAGGCAGGGTAGGGCCTTGTAGACCATCCCCACCCAGCACCGGCCAGTGGCTAGAGGCCCCGGCTGGTTTTTGCTTGCCACCGGGCAATGTTATATTGCCGGCCGACACTATTGTTGCCGGTAGCACTTTCTTTGTGCCGGCCGGCACTCCTTTTTGGCAAAAACATATGGCATTTTTGGCCGGCCGATTACTGTGCATCTGCTTTTGTGCGATATTTTAAGACACTGTCTTGCTTTTGCTCCCCTCATACCACGTGTATGGAGGGATCTCCCTTTGTGAAGCTTGTCTTGTAAGCTTTACACAAGAAAGAAGTGCCATAATAGAGAGAAGGAGGGTCTCTTGGCTTGGGAGGTTAGAGAGGTTCAGAATGATTTGAGAGCAAAAATGAGCCATTGTTAAGCTCTGGTTTTAGGGTTTGAGAGAACTTCAAATTTTGCCCAATGAGCTGAGCATATATGGCATAACAAAACTTTTCACTTATATAATAATCACACCCAACAGAACAAAAAAGATTATACATGTCCAAGACCATTCAGAAACTGGCAAATCAAAAACCAAGGTTAATATACAGGCCTGGTCTTCCATGACCATCGAAAGTAGCAAAAAGAAAATCAAACAAAAGTTGGCTGACTCCAAAATCTCGGTAACTTTCACAATCTCACTAAGGCTGGGGCTAGACATCTCGCAGCTCACTTACATACATATAAATACGGAGTGAGCTAATGTCCAGTGAATAATACCAGAGTAAAGAGATTAATGAATGAGATTCTCATATAAATAAATCATACTTATAAATTAAACATTTGAACTACTATTCTCATTCATATACAAAATTTATAGATCATAACAAAGAAAAACGACCTTGGGTCCAGTATATCATATCCATATGCAAAACGACCGCAGGTCCAACTCATATACAAAACAACCTCAGGTTCATTATATGTAAAACGACCTTGGGTCCATCAATACAAAATGACCTCGGGTCCAATACTCATTCATAGACCAACATCAGGTCTAATGGATCCATATACAAATGATCACCGGTCCTTCATGTCATAATACCAAACGACCATGGGTCCAACACTCTTATATTCATATTTATGCACAAAGTCATATTCATGATCATGATCACATTCGTATTCATATTCAAAATAGCCTTTGGTCTAATCAATTTCTTATTCACAACGACCTTTGGTCCATTTAACAATCATACAAAATGACCTTTGGTCGAATTCATCTATAAGATGACCTTTTAGCCTATCTGGTTAAACATTCCAAACGGCCTTAGGCCCAATCTGTATCCTTGTCAAATATACCAAACGGCCTTAGACTCAATTTGTGTCCTTGTCAAATATAGCGAATAGCCTTGGGCCCATTTCATATTATTTGTTTTTTTAATAAACATTCCAAACGGCCTTCAGCCCATTTTGTATTCATATATCAATCACTTTACAGATTCTATTATGAATCAAATGGATAGAATACCATTCATAGTACAAATTCATAAGTACAGAAACTTACCACATAGGTAACATTAAGAAAATAATGCATACACAAAAATATCTTTACTAAGATATTACTCACTGTGTTTGGAATGTTGATTTGTCTTTTTGAATGCTCCTACACAATTCATAAACACACACAAATTGGATCACAATGCTATTTAATTCACTCCTTAACTTGTTTAATTCTCTTAGGCTCCTTTCTAAGCTTTTTATTCATTTAGAATGCACAATGTATGCCTAAGAGTGTTCAAATCATGAACTTGCGTGGATTATCCTTACTTTAAATAATAGTAAGAAATTCTTTCAAAAACATGGATTACAAGGTTCATCCTCGAAGGATGAAACTCAACGTTCAAACCAAATGAATCTTCCTCTCTTTCCTAATCTTTTACTTAAGTTGTTTCTTAGCTTATTTGTCCTTAATAAGTCATAATTCTTGCTTAAGAATGCCCTGAAAGAGATGGGAACGAAGATATGAACTCAAAACATCTTTTGAAAACATGCTAAAAATGAGATGTTGGCTAGAGCCAACTTTTGGTCACTAGAGCCACTACCGCTCGAGCCAACTTTTGCAGAGTGCAAAATACTGGGAGCTCGTAATGTTGGCTCGGGCCACCACTTGGTCGCTCGAGCCATTTGGTAATTTTTTGGGTTTCAAAATAGAGAAATTAAGTTCCAAAAATACGTTTTAACATGTAAAAGGTTGCATGACCATTTCAAACTCATGAAAACATTTTGATAATCATAAAAACATTTTAGAAAACTTAAATACAAGATCATCCATAAATCATTTGCTCAAAACCTCATGAATTTACCAAAATTGAACTCAAACCTTCATGCATGTGAGGATAAATTTCAAAACTCTTTTCTTGACTTTCCAAACATAAAATTAAGCTTCCAAGACTTATGAAACAATGATGCATGTGCAATATAATTTCCAATTTCAACATTAATCATAGAATTCAAACCCAAAATGATAAAATTCTGCATACTCATCTTCTAAATTCAACATGGATCATGCTAAAAAGTATAAAACTCTTCCAGTTCATGAATTCATGTAATTCAAACCTTGAAGACTTAGAAAGCATGAATGCATGTACAATCTAACTTCAAAATTCAACATAGATCACAAATTCATGTTCAAAAATGAGGAATCATAAGAACATGATGCATGCATGTATGTCAAACGTCAAGTTCATCATCTTTAAGCTCATTACATGTTATTGATTTCATAATTAATGGCTTAATCTTAGAAATCAAGGCTCAAAACTTACCTAGAGGACTCAAGAACAATAATTCTTACAAGATTATGAGTTGTCTTCTTCAATTCTTCAATCCTTAAGTAATTCTCCCAACTTTTTGTTCTTCTCTCTCTCTCTCTCTACCAGGATGATTCTCTCTCTTTCTAGAGCTCCAGCAGATTTTGTCTAAGTGTGGGCTCATGTAACATTGCTTATCATATATATAGTAGGTAATTAGCTTAAGCTAATTAATTAAGGATTAGCCTAACTAATCAAGGCTCGTTTGAATCAATTTTTAATTAAACTTCACAATAAGCTCTAAAAATTACGTTGATCACAATAAATTAATCAATTTCAGTTTCGGTCGCCTTTACGACTCTCAATTTCAGATTATAGCATAGCTTGTAACATATTTTTCTACAATCAATAGATAGACACCCAAAAATCACATAGGACACATAATTAGCATTTAGATTCATATTAGGCTTATAAACACATATATAATTAATGAATTAAAAGCTTAATACGGAACAAGGTTGTCACATTTTCCCCCTCTTTAGGAAGTTTGGTCCTTCAAACTTATGTTATCTTTAGTCGGAAACACTTCGGAATACTTTTATTGAATGATTTCAATTCTTTTTGGTAGTCATTTGCTCTGTCTCAAAATCAAGCAATAGTTTGTCCTCCACCAGTCAGAGACTTTTTTTTGCCATACGTTAGCTTAAGCTAATTAATTAAGGAAAATCAAGGCTCATTCTACTTAATTTAATCTAATTCATTTTTTCTGAATCAATTTTTAATTAAATTTCACAATAGGCTCTAAAAATTATGCTGATCACAAAAAATTAATTAATTTCAGTTTCTATTGCCTTTACGACCCTCAACTTCAGATTATAGCAGAGATTGTAATAGATTTTTCTACAATCAATAGATAAGCATCCAAAAATCACATAGCACACATAATTAGCATTCAGATTTATATTAGGCATATAAACACATATAATTAATGAATTAAAAGCTTAATATGGAATAGGGTTGTCACACCTGCTGTGCCAGAGATACCCTCTGGCAAAGAAGAGTTTTTGCACTCGTCCTAGGTGATATACAGAATACTGAGGTTGTTCTACAAGAAAGGTATTTTGATGAACGAACACCTGAACAATTTCAACAAAATTCTAGCTGATTTGAAAAATCTGGATGTTCAAATCGATGATGACGATAAAGCACTGTTACTGTTGAATTCCTTGCCTGACACATATGATCATCTTACCACCACTTTACTACATGGTACAAAAAAGATCAAGTATGTTGATGTTTCAAATGCCTTTGTAAATAATGAGTTCAGAAGGAAAGATAGGTCTACAAGCAAGGACTCAGCATCAGAGGCATTGACAGTCAAAGGTAGGATGAATAACAGAAAATATACAGGGCAAGGAAAGTCTCGCTCAAAACCAGAAGGAGATCATCAGATAAAAGACGTCTTGTAAAAGACGAGTGTGCTGCTTGTCGCCGGAAAGGGCATTGGGCAAAGATTGTCCCAATAAAGATAAGAAAGAGGAAACGGTGAACATTGCACAAGATAGAGTTAATGGTGAAGGATCAGCCTTCACAGTTTCATCACTTGGCCATTCTGATGAATGGATTTTAGATTCTGGATGTTCCTACCACATGTGTCCTAACAAGCAGTGATTCTTGAGCTTACAAGAGTTTGATGGAGGAGTTATACTGATGGGTAACGACTAAGCTTGCCAGACAAAGGGGATTGGAACAATTCGACTGAAGATGCATGATGGAACAATCAAAATTCTCAAAGATGTTCGGTATGTACCGGATTTAACAAAAAATCTCATCTCAGTAGGAGTTTTAAACTCCAAAGGTTACAGAGTAACTGTGGAAAGTAGAGTCCTCAAAGTTGTACGAGGAGCATTTGTTGCATTGAAGGGTATTCGAAAGGGAAATTTATATTTCCTAGACGGCTCTATAGTCACAGGGAGAATGGTTGCCTCCACCAGCTCAGAGGATGATGCGTCAGACACTTCTAGACTTTGGCACATGCGTTTAGGGCATTCTGGAGAAAAGGATTTACAAGGGTTGGTAAAGCAAGGCCTGTTGAAAGGTGTCAAGACAGTGAAGCTTGAGTTCTACGAGCATTGTGTATTGGGCAAGAAAACAAGATTCAAGTTTGGTACTGGCATTCATCGTACCAGAGGGATTCTAGATTACGTTCACACAGATGTTTGTGGACCTTTCAAAAATGCTTCTTTGGGAGGTAAACACTACTTTATGTCGTTCATTGATGATTTCTCAAGGAGAGCCTGGGTTTACACAATAAAGCATAAAGATGAAGTGTTAGACATCTTCCTTACATAGAAAAAAATGATTGAGACCTAGACAAGCATGAAGATCAAGAAGCTCAGATCTGACAATGGCGGCGAATACAAATACACATTAGATCCCTTTTTTGACATTTGCTAGAATGAAGGGATAGTGAGACATTTCATAGTTAGTGGAACACCACAACAAAATAGAGTTGCAGAACACATGAACCACACTTTGGTGGAGAAAGTTCGGTGTATGCTGTCACATTTAGGATTGAGCAAGGCATTTTGGGACGAGGCATTGAACTATGCTCGTCATCTTGTCAACAAACTACCTGCTGCAACACTAGATGACAAGACTCCTATGGAGGTATGGTCAAGAATGCCAGCTACTGATTATGATCAGCTATGTATCTTCGGATGTCTAGCCTATTTTCATGTTACAAAATCTAAGTTAGATCCTAGAGCCAAGAAAGCTATCTTCTCGGGCTTCAATGACGGTGTCAAGGGATATAGACTCTGGTGTCCTGAATCAAATAAAGTTGTCACTAGAAGAGACGTTACCTTTGATAAGTCTACAATGCTGAAGCAGCCAAATCCTTAAGAGAATGATAAAGCATTGAAGAAGTCAGTGTAGGTGGAGTTTGAGATTCCAGGGAATACTGTTCAGACAGGCAACAATCCTGAAGAAGTTTCAGTTGATAGCTTTGAAAAAGATCCTGAAGAGAGTTCAGATGAGAATGAAGATACAGAGATCCCACAACAGTCAGAAGCCATTGCAATCAGAAAAGGAAAAAGGGTTACTAAGCAACTCGGTTGGATAACCGATATGATGGCCTATGCACTTCCAATCATTGAAGACAATGTTCCTTGCACTTTCAAAGAAGCCGTGCAGAATGTAGAAAGTGTCAAGTGGATGGAGGCTATGGATGAAAAGATTGGGTCACTCCATAAGAACCAGACTTGGGAGTTGGTACAACTTCCAAAGGGCAAGAAAGCAATTGGATGTAAGTGGGTTTACACCAAAAAGGAAGGCATCTCAGGCAAAGACAACATCAGATTCAAAGCTAGATTGGTAACTAAAAACTATGTCCAAAAGGAAGGAATAGATTACAATGAGGTATTCTCACCTGTTGTGAAGCACACGTCTATTCGTATCTTGCTAGCTTTGATTACACAGTTTGATCTCGAGCTCGCCTAACTCGATGTCAAAATTGCCTTTTTATATGGAGATCTTGAAGAGGAGATATACATGTCCCAACCAAATGGTTTCAAAGTTGCTGGAAAAGAGAATTGGGCCTGTAAGCTGAACAAATCGTTGTACGGGTTAACACAATCCCCGAGACAATGGTACAAGCGATTTGATCGGTTCATGACAGAAAAAAAAATACACAAGAAGCTAATATGATCATTGTGAATATTTTCATAAGCTTTCCGATGGTTCCTTCATCTATTTGCTTTTATATGTAGATGATATGTTGATTGCATCTAAGAGCAAGGTGGAGCTTGACAAACTCAAGGCACAGTTGGCTGGAGAGTTCGAAATGAAGGATCTTAGCGAAGCAAAGAAAATTCTTAGCATGGAGATCAAAAGAGATAGGAAGAAAGGCACGGTTTATCTGACGCAAACCCAGAATTTGAAAAAGGTGTTAGATGGATTTGGCATAAATAGGAAAACAAAAGCTGTGAGTACACCATTGGCCCCTTATTTCAAGCTTAGTGCTTCAATGTCTCCACGCACAGAAGAAGAACGGAAGCATATGGCATAGGTTTCATATGCAAACACAGTTGGTGCATTAATGTATGCTATGGTTTGTACAAGGCTTGACATCTCACATGCTATGACTATGGTAAGCAGATATATGCATGATATAGGAAAAAGTCATTGGCAAATAGTGACGTGGATCTTGAGGTACTTACATGGCACAGTTAATATGGGTTTGAAGTTCGAGAGAGATCATAGACTTAGACAGAATCTGGTTGGATATATGGACTCAGATTATGTTGGTGACTTGGACAAACGCTGGTCAACAATAGGTTATTTATTTACGCTTGCTAAAGGGCCAGTGAGTTGGAGGTCAACACTTCAGTCAACGGTGGCTTTGTCTACTACAAAGGCAAAGTACACGGCAGTAACAGAAGCCTTTAAGGAAGCTATTTGGCTACATGGGTATTGAGGACTTGGGTATTGTTTAGAAGCACATTAAGGTGTACTGCGACAATCAGAGTGCCATTTGTTTGGCAAAGAACCAGGTTTATCATTCCCACACCATGCACATTGATGTCTGTTTCCATTTCGTCCGAGAAGTTGTAAATGAAGGGGATATTCTGTTTCAAAAGATTGGCACTGCAGATAATCCAGCCGATATGCTCACAAAAGTGGTTTCTGGGATCAAGTTCCAACACTGTTTGGACTTGGTCAATATCTCTTGGAACTAAGCACCTTCGGGTGCATGGCAGTGTTGATCGATCACTATGTTGGATAGAAAATCCTCCCTAAGGTGGAGATTTTTTGAAGATTGGCTCAAATTTTCTTTGTCAACGATGGCTGCTGATTAAAGAAAAAATAAAAAAGCTAGACATTTAGCTGAGCTACTCATGGTGGGGTAGCTAATCTTGTTGGTGGTTGCCTTTAATGGTGTCGGCAGCTTGGCTCTCCTATTGCATCTATAAATGGGTAATGAATGGGAAGAGTTTTGTATAGTGAAATCAAAGAGTGTAAGCAAAGTGTAAGAAATTGAGTGAGTGAGTGTGAATTGAGTGAAAGTAGTGTCTCCCCCTCCTCCATTGTTGTAATTTTGTATTTCTCTCCATATAGTGAAATCCGCAGCCCATGGACAAAGGCGATTTGTCGAACCACGTAGATCTTTGTGTGTTTTTGCTTGTATGTGATTGTTTTCTGCCTCCTAGGCACAACAGTTAGGGGTGCGCGTGAGAGGCAGAGAAAGGACTGAGAATGGTGGTGAAGGGTGACGATAGTGACAGTTGGGTTAGGGAGATTATGGTTATGGTTTAGATAGTAGAGATAAGAGTAAAAAGGATATTCACCACCCCATTTTGTAAGAAGATAAAACTATAATAAATTTTGTTTAGAAATATGGGAGGTCCCAAGAAATCGCACGGCTTCTATTAGCAACTCCAATTATAAAATCTATATATTATATAAGGAAAATAGAATTTTTAGTGAGGAGTTTTGTGAGAATTTTAATATCTCATACTAATTTTCTTAATTTTAAACAATTAATAAAACCTCCATTGGCTAGTTTTTATTTGATAATCTCACATCGAGAAAAAAAATTGAAAAAAAAGGAGTTATGTTACTCATATAAAGTGAATCTTATACTCCCATCCCATTTAGTGATGAGTCTTGTGAGAGTTTCAATATGTCATACTAATTTTCTCGATTTTCTTAATTTTAAACAATTAAAAAAATCTTAATTGGCTAGCTTTTATTTGATAATCCCACATCGGGAAAAGAAAGAAAAAAAATGAGTTGTTTTACTAATATAAAGTGAATCTTATACTCCTATCCCATTTAATATTGTAGTGTTGTGTATGTTTCAATTTAATATAGTTTAAATTTTAAAAGTTTTATTTAATTAATTATGACCTAGCCGATTAGGCTAAATCATTTTTGATTTGATTGATTCGTTGGTTTAACAGCGATTTTAACGGTTTTATCAAAATATATTAATTAGATTTGTTTGATTCGAAATAATCTAAAAATTGATTTAATTAAAGATTGAAAGACTAAGATTGCTTGATTAAAAATAAACTTTCTGTCTAAATAATTGTTAACTTTTATTTTATAATCCCACATCGGAAAAAAAGAAAAAGAAAAAAAAAGAGTTGGTTCACTTATATGAAGTGAACCTTAATAGTGTAGTATTGTATATACTTCAATTCAAAACAGTTTAAATTTTAAAATTAAAATAACATTTAAAAATTTTAATTAATTAATTTTTGTATAAGTTGGTTGGTCATTTGAGTTAACCGATTAAGCTGAATCATTTTGGATTTGATTGATTCGCTGGTTTAATTGCGATTTTTCATACTAATTTTGTTAATTTTAAACAATTAAAAAAACTTCCATTGACTAACTTCCATTTAACCATATAAAAATAAAACTTTAATTAGATTATGATTTATTTTATAATCCCACATCGGGAGAAGAAGAAAAAGCAAAGTTTGTTTCACTATCTATATATTATATATGGAACGGGGGGGTTTTAGGGAGAAGCCGTCTAGGAGTTCTAAATCTTTATTCTAAAATTATTAAATTTTTTTAATTTTAAACAATTAAGAAAATTCTTATTGGCTAATTTTCTTTTACCTTTTATTTTACAATCTCATATCCAAAAAAGAAAGAAAAAGTGAATTGTTTCACTTACATAAGGTGAATCTTATACTCCTATTTATACAAGCAAAAAGTGAGTTTTAATAAGAAGCCCTATAATCAATATCACATACTCATTTTTTTTTTATTTTCTTAATTTTAAATAATTAAGAAAATCCTCATTGGCTAGCTTCTATTTAATTTTTATTTTACGATCTCACATAGACGTTTTGATTTTAAAAATAATTTTGTATAAGATTTTAAAACTTTCGTAATATTTAACTTTAAAATAATTACAATACCATATCGAGAAAAGAAAGAAAAAAAATGAATTGTTTCACTTATATAAAGTGTTACAATCTTACATTGGGAAAAGAAATGAAAAGTGAATTGTTTCACGTATATAAAGTGAATCTTATAAAGGAGGTTTGAGGGAAACGTTTTCTAAAAACTCCAAACCTTCATTTTAAAATTATTGAATTTTCTTAATTTTAAACAACTGAGAAGATTCTTATTAGCTATCTTTCATTTACTTTTTATTTTACAATCCCACATCAGGGGGGAAAAAAAAGTGAATTATTTCATTTATATAAAGTGAATCTTATGCTCCAATTTATATAAATTATTGAATTTTCTTAATTTTAAACAATTAAGAAAATTATCATTGTTTAGCTTCCATTTAAGTTTTATTTTACAATCGCACATAGGGAAAAAAAAGGAAAAAGTGAATTATTTCACTTATATAAAATGAATCTTATGCTCCTATTTATATAAGCAAAAAGTAGATTTTTAGTGAGAAGCCATACAATCAATAACAAATTTTTTTTTTTATTTTCTTAATTGTTTAAATTAAGAAAATCTCCATTGGTTAGTTTCAATTTATCTTTTATTTTACAAAACCACATAGAAGTTTTGATTTTAAAAATAATTTTGTATAAGATTTTGAAGCTCTCATAATATTTAACTTTAAAATAATTACAATCTCACATCGAGAAAAGAAAGAAAAAGTGAGTTATTTCACTTATATAAAGTGAATCTTATACTCCCATTTAATATTATAGTATTGTGCATTTTCAATTCAAGATAATTTAAATTTTAAAATAAAATTTAAAAGTTTTAATTAATTAATTTTGTTGTAAATTGGTTGGTCTTTTGACTTAGCTAATTAGACTGAATTGTTTTCGATTTGACTGATTAACTGGTTTAACCACGGTTTTAGCTGTTTTATCAAAAATATTGCTTAGATTTGTTTGATTTGAAATAAACTAAATTGACCTTGTTAAAAATTGAACGTTAGAGATTGCTTGATTAGAAATGAACTTTCCATCCAAACAACTGTTAACTTTTATTTTACAATCCCACCTCGGAAAAAGGAGGAAAAAATGAGTTGTTTCACTATATAAATATTATGCTCCCGTTTAATATTGTAGTATTGTGCATGTTTCGATTCAAGACAAGACAATTCAAATTTTAAAATTCAAAAGTTTTAATTAATTAATTTTTGTACAAGCTGGTTGGTCCTTTGACCTAGCCGATATGGTGAATTATTTTCGGTTTGACTGATTCACTGGTTTAATTGTGATCTTAGCGGTTTTATCAAAATATATTGATTAAATTTATTTGATTCAAAATAAATTAAAGATTGACCTAATTAAAGATTAAACGGCTAAGATTGCTTGGTTCGAAATAAACTTCCCTCCTAAACAATTGTTAACTTTTAAACAATTAAGAAAATTCTCATTGGCTAGCTTCTATTTAACTTTTATTTTATAATCCCACATCGAGAAAAGAAGGAAAAAGTGAATTGTTTCACTTATATAAAGTGAATCTTACGCTCCTATTTATATAAGCAAAATGAGATTTTTAGTAAGAAACCTTATGATTAATATCTCATACTAATTTTTTTGATTTCTTAATTTTAAAAAATTAAGAAAATTCTGATTGGGTAGCTTCCATTTAACTTTTATTTTATAATCCTACATAGAGGTTTTGATTTTAAAAATAATTTTGTGTGAGATTTTGAAACTCTCATAAATTCCCTCCTTAAAAGTATTCTTTTATAAAAATATATAGATATATTGATAATCTCAAGTCACTCTTACTACTCTTTAATACAAAAATTACAAGATAATTATGATAATTTTAAATTTGTATTTAAAACTTATAAATTATGTGTGATGATCGGGTCTCTTTTTCTCTCCTTTTTTTCATTCTTCTTGGTTTCATTTTCTTTTGTTCTCGTTGGGTTTGAGACATTCGGTGGTGTTTCCAATTAAAGCTCTCGTTCTTGTTTGGTTATCGGTCTTGAGCTTCACTGGTTCCGGGAGGTGCAGGGTCAGGTCCGGAGTGCCGGGGAGTGAAGCGAGAATTTTCTGGGCTGCTGGACCAGAGCCGCACGTGCGGGGGCCCAAGGCCGCACGTGCGGGGTTGGGTCGCATGTACGGGAGGCCAAGCCGCACGTGTGAGAAGAGGGGTGTTTGGCTCGGTTGCATACTCCTTAAATTGCAGGTGCGGGCTGAGGTGCGGGAGGACCCCCACACGTGCGGGGGTGAGGGCCACACGTGCAGGAAGGGGTGCTCCGCACGTGCAGGGTTGGGTGCCGCACGTGCAGCACTCTGGGCACCCGAAAACTCTGTTTTTTTTACCCTTTTTGCCGAATTTGTAACCCATTTGGGACTTTCCTTTCTCACTCCTCATATTTTCTCCTCATTCTCTCTAAAAATCCTCACCTAGCACTCCAAACCCTTGATCTCTTGTGATTCTTGGGCCAAAGATCATCATCTCTCCTAAATCTAGAAGATCAAGCTTGGATCCCTCTTGGTGTAGGAGAAATTGAAGAACACACCATCTTGAAGCTAGGGTTTCACTTTTTCTCCATCAATCTTTGAGGTAGGGAAGCTTCCTTGAGTTATATATATATATATATATATATTTATGTTTGATTTGGTTGATTTTAAGGGTTTCATTAATGATATTGAAAGTTTGGTCTTGTCTCATAAATGCTAGGGTTTTAAAGGTGGGTTTGATCTCTCTTTCCTTCTAAGACTATTTTCTTGAGATTCTTAACTCACATAAATGGAGAGGTGATGCCATGAAACAAAATATTTTCAAAAGGTGGAGTTGTTGCTTTGATTTTGACATAAAAACCTTAGAAATTTTAGGGATTTTGAAAGATGTGAACATGCTTAGAGTCATCTTGTTATTTTGTATTAAGAAGGTGAGCTTTCACTACATGTTGAGCAAAATGGCAATTTACATAATGTATGAGATATGAAATGTGATTTTAACATGATTGTTAAACATTTGAAAGTGTGTGTGTTGTTGTGAAATAGCTAATAGTTGTGCACCTTGATTAGTGGAAATTGTAAACATTGGAGTTGACGTGTAAAAGATATCACATGTAGTCTTAAAGAGGCTAACTTGTTGTGAATTGAGCATGATGAGAAATGGTTAGTGCCATAGATTGATGGTATGGTTATATTGTGAAGCAATATGGAGAAGAAGAATTGTAAATGTGGCTAATTGGTATTGTTGTAGAGATAGTTGAAAAGGGAGTAATGCTATGAAGTGTGGAAAATCCTTGCATTGCATACTTATTCAATCATTATTACTTTTGCATTGTAAATTCAATTGAAGATATTTATTTCATAAAAGAAGGTAACGTTGTGACAAGAACTATGGAAATGTGTATGGGGTAAATAAATACGGTGGTAAGTTCGGTTAGGGGGTGTAGATGAATTTGATAAGTTGGCTTGAGTGTCCATGGTGAAAGACCAAAAAACCGTGCGAATAGGTGTCGAGCCTTCTAGTTAATACCGGTAAAAATGACAGTTTTAGTAGTACTCGTAGAGTCTACTTGCAGACACCAGCCTAGGAATTACCAGTGTCGTATTTACCACCCCTTGTTGTTTTAAAATTTGAAGTTTTGAGAATTGATTAAGATTGCAAAAATGTTAATGAAAGCATGGTGATTTTCAAGAAAGGCATGATATGATATTATTTTGAAGAAGCATTGCATCGCATTCGTATTTTCATTTAGTGGTGGACATCATACATAAATGTATATACTTTGTTAGGGATTTCTCCACTGGGCTTTATGCTCACCCTTATGGGATTTTGGTGCAGGTAAAGATGTGGTGATCCCGCTGAACTGAGGGCGTGGATATTTTTGTGAAGAGTAGATAGCTCTCCTATTTTGTTGTAATTTTGTAAAGCCAAGGGGCTAATGTGTATGGGTCCGAGAGACCACTTTTATGTAGCCGAGCTAATGCCTTGGAAGATGTAAGGCCTTAAGGGCATTTATTTGTTTTGAGATTTGATGCTTCACATGCTATAGATTCATGTATTCTTTTATGTTGTGAATGTATACTGCATGTGGAACTTTTGTATTAAACCCATTTATTATATATGTGAAGATGGAAGGATTATTGTCATTGTGTAGTGAATGTGTATTAATTTGGGGAGTTCATGTTGAATTATTTTCGAGGCGTTACATTATGAGATAGATTATTATAATTTTAAAATTATATTGTGTCGATTTTAAATTTAAATTAATAGATTACTTTCCATATTTAGTGACAGTTTAAATTTTAAAAAAATAAAATTTAAAAGTTTTAATTAATTATTTTTTTATGAGCTTGTTAGTCGTTTGATCTAACTGATTAAGCTAAACCGTTTTTAGTTTGAATGATTTGCTGGTTTAACCGTGATTTTAACGGTTTTACATGTTACAATGATTCTTTCTTACTCATTAAATTTTTAAAATTTCTTTAATGATTTCCCTTTCAAAAACCAATATGATAATTATTTAAAATTCATATATTTTTATTCTAAAATAGTGAAGTATTAGAACTATATCATTTTTTTTTTATATAACAAAGCATAATTTTAATTATTAATTGTCAATTGTCAATACAACAATTTTAATCTATCTATATTATATATTATAGTAAAGGAACATTTGAAATAAAACCCTTAAACTTATATATAAAATTTTATTTACGAGAGACAAAACATAAAAAAATTAAATATAATTATCATATTTTTAACAAATAATATATTATTTTATCCCGTACATGGCACGAGTGATATGTTAGTTCATATACATGAGATTGACTATTTTTATTTTCCCTTTACCCACAAAATAATAATGTTATAAGGATTATATTTCATTTATAATGTAATTTATCATCATTGTATTGAAAATAAATTCTGTGGGGATATATTTTCTGAGTACCAGCACGTGGCCAAGGTGATGCCGACGTGTCAACCGAGGTGCCACGTGTCCTGGTCATGACGCCGAGGTGATCTCGGCAAGGCCGAGGTTATATCCGAAGATATCGGAGTCCGGGATAAACGGATAAGGGACAAGAGTCCTAGAATGGAAGAAAACTTTAGTTTAGGTAAAGACAAGACTCTTAGAGAGCTTATCCTAATCCTACTGGGAGTCCAAGATTAGCAGTAATCCTAAGTCCATTAGAGCTAGGCTCCTATTGGGACTAGGATTGATTTAACTATAAAAGAGAGGCACCCCCATGGTTCTAAGGTACGCAATTTATATTCTGAATAGTGAGTTAAGCACTTGATTTATCTTTGAGAGATAAGTGACTTGATCGTCAGAGTGCCCCTTGGTGGATGAACCACCGCTGGAATCTCTTCTTTCTGTTGCAGGTCAATCAGGTGCCATCTATTCTGCCAGTGCTCTCCAGCTGAATACTGAGTTGGCAGTGTGGTCAGAAATTCACACACATAATTTGGTGCCGTCTGTGGGAAAGAAAGGAGAATAGATGACCAACGACGGACAGAAGGATAAGGTTGGGGGCGAAATCCCTGTTGGGAACAGTAAGCACGTTGACCCAAACATGGAGGAAGATGGTTGCAACGAAGAGACTCAGAACCAGAATCACGGTAAAGAAGACGTTGGCCAGGAGGGCAACGTACCATAGAAGTCAGACCGAAGCGGGTATTACAATGAGAACGACCTCCAGGTATGGAAGGATAGATGTTTGCGAATGGACGAAGAGGTAAAAGAGATGGCAAACAAATTGGCTAACCTGCAATCGGTCGTCAATTTTATAATGCAAAACAACGTCATGCAGCCACTGTTCCCGCTACAGGACACGCCGGTCCCAGCGGCCAATGCCCAGAAGGGAGGGCAGAAAACAATCCCTATAGCCTCCCAGCACACCAGGAGTGAAAGACACTCTCACCGGCCTTCAAGGGAGGTCGAGCGAGGAGAGTCAAGGAGAGAAGAATTTCGAAGGACACATCGCACCAAGGAGGCAAACCCCAAAGAACATCAGCATGTTCAAAGGCAGGAGCTATGCTTCGACACAACTAATGGAGAAAGGTCAAAGAGGGCTCACAACGAAGCTGAAAGTAGTGCATCAAAAATATTGAAATCAGGAGATAGCCGAGACCTTGGGCGGACAAAGGAGGACTTGAGAGATTACCTCAAGAGGAAGCAACAAGATGCCGAGGTAACCTCCCCTGTTAAGCCAAAAACACCATTCTCTGAAGAGTTGGACAAATTTGAGGCCCCGAAAGATTCAGTATGTCGAGGTTCCAGATATACAACGGAAAGTCAGATCCCACCTTTCACGTCGGATTATACCTGAACTCGATGGCACTATACACTGGGAACGAGCCGTTGCTCTGCAAGGTGTTCCCCTCATCCTTCGGGGAGATCGCATCAGATTGGTTTCACAAACTGCCAAAAAGAAGTGCGAAGACTTGGGAAGGCCTGGCCGAGATGTTCGTGGCCAGGTTCGTGACAAACAAACTACAGCCATTAAGGGTAGATGCTTTGATGGCTTTGAGAATCAGTAAGGATGAATGCCTTAGGGCCTACGTAAAAAGGTACTATGAGGTGTTCAACCGAATACCCGAGTGCAACCAAGAGGTGGCGGTCGTATCTTTCAAGAACGGCCTAAAGGACGACTGTCCACTGCGAAAGTCTTTGGCAAAGACATTGCTAAAAAGCATGGAAGAGCTCATGGCCAGAATTAAGAAGTATGCCAGAGCCAAAGAAGACACATTAGGAACTAAGGAGGCAAAGCAAGAGAAGGAAAACGGCTCGCCGAAGCGAGGCCAAGGTAACAACGGATCCAACAAGCAAGAGATAGAACCGAGGGCTGCACAGGCAGTCACAACTGTGTTCAGAATCCTGATTCACAAAGTCCTGGATAAAATTCGAACTCAGCCCTACTTTAGAGCACCAGCAAGGGTACCAGGAGAATTTATGGGAAGAAGCCTTGGTAAGCATTGTGCTTACCATAACGAAGATGGGCATATGACTTAGGGTTGTAGAGCCCTGAAGACACACCTGGAAGACCTGGTAAGGCAAGGCCATTTGAGGGACCTTGTATATGAGGCCAGGACAAGGGAAGAGCAGGCAAGACTGCCTCAGGCACTAGCAGCTCCGCCTCTCCCAGCACAGCAACCACAAGCAGGAGGACCTCGGCTAATTAATGTAATTCACTCGAAGGTCAACAAAAACGAAATAAGGGGGGAGACCCAGAAGGTAAACACTTGCAGCACGTGTACCAGGTCGGGGAGACCCAGAAGGTAAACACTTGAAGCCGACCTTGAGATGGTCCAACATCCCCACAACGATGCCTTGGTAGTATCCCTCCAGGTTGGGGAGTGCCAAGTGAAGCGCATCCTAATCGACTAAGGCAGCTCTTGTGACATCATGTATGTCAGGTGTTACAAGGAGCTTGGCCTTTACCTAGACGATATGGAGCAATGCAATGGCCCAATGGTCGGGTTCAATGGAACGCGGACGTGGCCACTGGAAGCAACAAGCTTGGAGGTGCAGGCTGGCACCAGGAAGATAAAGACAGAGTTCACCATAATCGATACACCCTCCCCTTATAATGTTATCTTGGGAAGGCCGTGGTTGTATGCAATGAGGGCTGTTCCCTCAACATTGCATCAACTTTTGTGGTTCCCAACAGAGCATGGGATAGAGGATGTCAGAGGAGATCAGCTGCAGGCAAAGAATTGTTCCATGGCAACAATGAAATCTACCTGCAGCATACGAGAACCAGAGAAGGCGAAAATCGAAGACAAGAATGTGGAGGTCCTAGAGGACGTCGACAAGGAGCCAGCCGAGAAGAGTGAAGAAGACCTAAAGAAAATCCTCATCCATGAGGGGGATGAAGAACGCTTCTTCCTTCTCGGCTCGGGCTTAGCCGAAGAAGAGGAAAAAGAGCTGGAGGCTTTCTTGAGAGTAAACATTGAGGTGTTTGCCTAGACGCCTTACGAAATGCCTGGCATTGACCCCGAGGTCACGTGCCATAAACTGAACGTCAATAGGAGAGCCAAACCTGTAATCTAACGAGTAAGAAGGCCGACATTGATGTACGTCGAGGCAGTGAAAGAGGAAGTAGACAAACTTCTAGAGGCCAGGGCCATTCGAGAGGTAGATTACCCGACATGGCTATCGAACACAGTGGTGGTAAAGAAAAAGAATGGTAAACGGAGGGTATGCGTGGACTTCACCAGCCTAAACAAGGCCTGTCCCAAAGACAGTTTTCCTTTATCCAAGATTGACCAACTAGTAGATGCCACTTCAGGGCATGGAAGAATGAGCTTCCTGGATGCCTACAAGGGGTACCATCAGATAGCCATGTACCCCCCAGATGAGGAGAAGACTGCGTTTATCACCCGAAAAGGGCTATACTACTACAGAGTGATGCCTTTTGGGTTGAAAAACGCAGGAGCAACCTACTAAAGGTTTGTAACCAAGATGTTCAGACACCTGATTGGCTGAACAGTTGAAGTTTACATCGATGATGTGGTCGTGAAGACCAAGGAACCCACAAGTCATCTGGCCGACCTAAAAGTAGTTTTTGATATCCTTAAAACATATCGGCTGCGACTCAATGCATCAAAGTGTGCATTTGGAGTTGGATCTGGTAAGTTCTTGGGGTACCTGGTGACTAGAAGGGGCATTGAGGCCACCCCAGATCAGATCAATGCCATCATAGAGTTGAAGAGCCCGACATCGGCAAAACAGATGCAAATGCTGACTGGAACGGCTGCAGCCCTGAATAGGTTCAAAAGCAGAAGTTCAGACAAGTGTAAACCTTTCTTCAACTTAGTGAAGAAAGCCACATACTTCTTATGGACCGAGGAGTGTGAAGCCACCTTGGCTGACTTGAAGAAGTATCTGACCATAGCTCCAGTTCTTTCAAATCCAGAACCTAGAGAGGAGCTGTTCCTGTACTTAGCATTTTCAGAACATACGGTAAGTATAGTGGTAATCCGGGAAGAAAAAGGGAAACAAAGGGCTGTTTACTATGTAAGCAAAACCCTGGCTGATGCAGAAACCAGGTATTTACCCCTGGAGAAGTTGGCATTGGCTTTAGTAATGGCTTTAAAGAAGCTAAACCATTACTTTCAAGCCCATAAAATTGTGGTGCTAACTGAACACCCTTTGAAGTCCCTATTGCAACAAGTGGATTTGATAGGAAAAATAGCCAGATAGGCAGTGGCTTTAGGCCAGTATGACCTGGAGTTCAGACCCAGAACAACAATCAAAGGCCAAGTTTTGGCCAACTTCGTGGCCGAGTTCACGCCAGAATCCATCGAACATCGGGCTCTGTTGAGCCAAGGTGAACAATGCCAAAGCAAGCAAGGAGAAGCCCAGCCGAGGGCAACGGAACAAAGGAAGAAAGAAAAACTTAGACCTTGCAGCATTTACATCGGTGACTCCTTTCGATTGTTTGTCGATGGGAGTTCAAACTGACAAGGAGCGGGGGTAGGGGTAGTACTGGTATCCCCAGATGGACAGATATTGGAACGGTCCATTCGTTTGGGGTTCAAAGCCTCAAATAATGAAGCAGAGTATGAAGCACTGATTGCAGGACTGAAACTGGCAGCAACAGTAGAAGCAGATGAGGTGATAGTCTTCTGCGACTCTCAGCTTATAGTCAACCAGACAACGAGCGAGTTTGCGGCCCAAGATGATAGGATGTCGGCCTACGCAGAGGAGGTCAGCATGTTGGTGGCCTTGTTCCAGAATTGCCAACTGCATCAGGTTAGCCGAGATGATAACTGTCACGCTGATGCACTGGCTAACCTGGCTAGTGCAATACAACCTGGAAAAGCAAGGACGATAATGGTCGACTACTTGTCGGGCCCGAGCATTGAACCACTGATCACAGAGCATGAAGCAATGTGTGTGGACATGGGACCAAGCTGGATGGACGCAATAATAGCATTCCTGAAAGAAGAAAAACTGCCAGATGATCACAAAGAGGCACATAAGATCAGATTGAAGTCGCCAAGATTCAGTCTCACAGCAAAGGGACATCTCTACAGAAGATCCTTCACTGGAACCCTTTTAAGGTGTGTACATCCTTCACAAGTTGAAGATTTTTTTATACGAAATACATGAAGGAATATGTGGAAGCCACGCAGGGGGCCGATCACTTGCCCACATGGCCATTACCCAAGGGTATTGGTGGCCCTACATGTAGAATGATGCAGAAGCCTATGTCAAGAAATATGAAAAGTGCCAAAGGTTTGTACCACTGATACACCAACCAGCAGCAGACTTGAACCCAGTCTCCAGTCCTTGGCTGTTTGCCCAATGGGGCATGGATCTTATTGGAAAACTGCCCCAAACAACTGGGCAAAGAAAGTACCTGCTAGTAGCAACTGATAACTTCACCAAATGGATAGAAGCTAAACCCCTTGCCAAGATCTGAGACGTGGACGTAAAGAATTTCATATGGAAAAACATCATCACCAGATTTAGGATTCCAAGAGCAATAGTTGTCGACAATAGAACACAATTTGACAGTAAGCTAATCAAGAGCTTTTGTGCAAAATTCAAGATCAAGAATTACTTTTCAACCCCAAGCTTTTCTCAAAGCAATGGACAAGCAGAAGCATCCAACAAAGTTATCTTGGATGGAATAAAGAAGAGGCTGCAGACAACAAAAGGAAAATGGGTGGATGAGTTACCCAGCGTACTCTGGGCATATCGGATTATTCTGAGAAGATCAACGGGGGAATCCCCCTTTGTCATGGCTTATGGCACAGAAGCAATCATTCCTCTGGAAGTCGGCATCCCAGGGATCAGAACCCAGGGAGTAAAAAATGAGACCAATGATGTATTATTAGCCCGAGATCTGGATCTACTAGAAGAAAGAAAAGAGAGAGCTGCAATTCAACTGGCAGCTTACCAGCAGCAGCTTGCCAGGGCCTATAATAAGAAGGTCAACCCAAGGGAGTTTCAAATCGGTGACCTCGTCTTAAGAATGGTCGTCGGCAACAAGAAGGATTCCAGAGAGGGCAAGCTTGGCCCAAATTGGGAGGGACCCTATAGAATCATCTTGGTGTTGGGTAATAGGGCATATCGGCTTGAAGATTATGAAGGCAAAGAGTTGCCAAGACCCTGGAATACTTGCAATTTGAAATTTTTCTATCATTAGAATTTTTTTTTTCGTTTGCCGAAGTAATAAATAAAGTTTTGGCTTGATTTTTCTACACTTATGATTATACTTGATGAGGTCTCTGGAATACATGCATAATGAGAACCCAAGTGTACTTAAGTTCACATTAGGGGGCAAAGAGTTGGAAAATAGTTCCTGGAAAGATAGAATATACAAGCTAAAATTAGTTTAACACTTGTTGAAATTTGTGAAAAATTTACAAGTTGAAGTTAAACTAAGGTTATGTCTAACACTTGTTGAAATTTGAGAAAAATTTACAAGTTGAAGTTAGACCAAGATCATTTCTAACACTTGTTAAAATTTGAGAAAAATTTACAAGTTGAAGTTAGACCGAGATCATGTCTAACACTTGTTGAAATTTGTGAAAAATTTGCAAGTTGAAGTTAGATCAAGATCATGTCTAACACTTGTTGAAATTTGAGAAAAATTTACAAGTTGAAGTCAGACCGAAATCATGTCTAACACTTGTTGAAATTTGAGAAAAATTTACAAGTTGAAGTTAGACCAAGATCATGTCTAACAGTTGTTGAAATCTGTGAAAAATTTACAAGTTGGAGTTAGACCGAGATCATGTTTAACATTTTTTGAAATTTGTGAAAAATTTACAAGTTAAATTTAAACCAAGGTTATGTCTAACACTTGTTGAAATTTGTAAAAAACTTACAAGTTAAGGCCAAGGTTGTATTAAACTGAGTACTTATGTACTTGCCGATGTAAACCGTTGTTGGGTATAGCCGAGGTATCTCACCCCAAGAAAATTACCCAGTTAGAGTGTGCATTGAAGATATACAAAATATTCTAAGTATGGAATCATACTATAGACACCCCATTTTTGACCGCCCTTGAGACTTGGGCACCACTGATGTTTTACTTGGTGGAGAAAGGTGTGCAGGGGCAAATGTTCAGTTTCTTCGGTAAGGAGAGAGGAAAATCCTTCAAAACATTTTGTTTAGGGGTTCGAAGTTGAAGAAGAGAGGAAAGGAGAGGAGAAAACTAGTTTGGGAGAAGTTCGGCACGAATCCGGGTAGAAGCGAGTCGAGCAGCCCTCGCTGAATCGGGCTTATCTGTCTGTACGCTTGGAGTTTAGCTATGGGGCCACCACCGTCGGAGAGCTTACTTCCGGGGCTTCATTTTTCACTCAAGAATCTCTTAAAGCCAAGACCGGGTGGGGGAGATATGAGCAGCTGAAGTTGGGCATCATCCCGGTTGGACCGAAACTGAGCAGCCTTCACCAAAACAAGCATAACTTTGTTTACAGTTGGAATTTTGATTCAAGGCTGGTTCCATTGGAAAGATTACTTCCGGGGCTTCAATTTGGACACAAGATTGACCTGAAAAGGAGTTCATATGAAGAAGTTATGCCCGTTTGAAGTTAGACCTGCAGAGCAGATTTTTCTTGCCGACCGACCAAATATTTGGCCGACCGGCCAAATAGATGGCCGACCGGCAAAATAGATTGCCGACCGGCAGGTTAAAGTAGCTGACCGACCATTTTTGCTAGCCGACGACCTTCCGGAGCATTCTGCAGATTGAGTGGATTCCAGCTGTGCCAGCTGGAGGGCACAGACTGGATCCTCCATACACGTGTATGGAGGATCTTGGCTCTTGGTTTTGAAGCTTCTAAGAGAAGTCTTACTCCCTTGGCTCTATAAAGGAAGCTCTCCTCTTCCTTATGCTAGGTTAGAAGAAAACCAGCTGGAGCATTACATACAATCCTCCATATATCTCATCCAAGCCTCCAAACCCTAAAATCCTTGCTCTATTTGCACTACACCCTATAGCATCACACCACCACTTCCATTTCCAGCAGCTGAAGGCTGTTCTTCAAAGCCTAAGGAGCCACAAACTCAAGCCAAGAAGCCATCAAAGTTTGGTCTTCAAGGGTGAGTAGCATTCCCTCTCTTTTGAGCTTTTTCTTGTATCATTTCTTAGCCATATTTGCTTACTATTTTGGGCTCCGACCCTAACTAAAGTTAAGCTCATTTTGAGCCATTTTTCATGTTTCATTAAGGGCTCAACACTTTTTGAGCCCCCCCTCTTGCACTTGCTTCATTGTCCTTCTTAAATGCCATAATCTTGCATGTATTTTTTGGCCTGTGTATGATCTGTTTTAGAGCCTGATGTAAACTGAAAATAGGCTTATTTTGAGCCCCTCTTCAACATCGAAGAAGGGCTCAACACTGTTTGGGACCTCCATGTTATACTTGCCTTTATATTCTCTTTTTGGTCCCATTTTTGCATGCCTTGGCAGCCCCTGATGTTGCTGTTTTTGGACTTTGGTCCGAACTAAAAACAGCCATATTTTGCCCCCATTGTCATGTTTCATTAGGATCTTTGGCTGTTTGTTGAATATTTTGTAAACTTTGTGTTATAGCCTCTTTTGAGCCTCATCTTGCATGACATTTTGAGTGTATTTATATACTGTTTTTGGGGCTGCCATAAACTGTAAGTAGTCATATTTTTGGCCCCTCTTCAGTGTTGTAGAAGAGTCTTTTTCTGTTTGGGCTTTGTATCTACCACTTACTTCTTTGTCCATCTTTCGGTCCAATTCTTGCATAAGAGCTTAGCCATACCTATGTTTGTTTTTGGGGTTTTTACAGTGCTTTAAAATGTCATATTTAGGGCCCCTCTTCAATGTTGTTAAAGGGCCCTAACCTGTTTGGGGTCAGCAGCTGTGAGTTGCTTCATTATCTCACACTTAGGGCCATTTTTGCATGCTAGTTTTGCCCTATTTGTGTTTGTTGTTTGACCATGCTTTGAACTATAAAAATGCTTATTTTGGGGCTGCCTTGCTTCTGTCTTTTCATTCCATGTACCAATTATGCATGCTTTGTGTAGCTGTAAGCCATTTCATGTATCCAGTTTTGCACTTCGGCAGAAATTCCATGCATCGGGTGTCATTTCGCCTTGTTTCAGGGCTGTTTTGGCCCTCATTTTGCTACTAATTTTTTTGCATGTTTGCATATCATATTCCATGTCTTGCCATGCTTTGGTAGAGTGGCATTCGTGCCTTAGGTTCGGTCCTCGGTTTGCGTGCATATCTGCACGCATTTCGAGTGTCTCATTTTCATCTCATGGCCACTGATGTGGGTGTGGCTGAGGTCCACTCACATTGGTGTAAGTCCATCTCGCACTATGTATGCCATGTTTCAATGTGTTGTGCATGTTATTAGCATTGTGTGTGCCATGTAGTTGTATTGCATGTTTGTATGTTTGCTTGCATGCTTAGGTCGCATGTGCATTGTTGTGCCTTGCCTCGCCTCTTGACCAACCATGATTGAGGTTGGGTCCCTTGTATGTTTTGTGTGCATTGCATTTGACATTGAAACGCATACTTGACTCTTTGGCCATCATGCATCGAAATGCGTGATTGGTGGCCCGAGGGTCGAGGGCCATGCTCCCTTGAGTCCATTATATGATAGGGAGTGTGTCCATGCATACATTTGCCTAAAAATTCCATTCCATACACTGCTTGCCCTCTGCTGCTGCCAATTGCAGGTTCTGCAGGAAGCTTTGGCCGGTCGGTTGAATACAGTGCCGATCGGCAATCCATCAATGGCCGATAACTTCATCAGCGACCGGTGACCATTTCCCATGGCCGGTGGCTATCCCTCCCAGCCGGTGGTATTCCCCAACATCCAAAGAGCATGTCCTTAGACTTTGGCAGTCCTCAGAAGAGCAGGGCAGTGAAAAACAGAGGCAACAGTGCAATGGCAGCGAGTTTCCGGGCGATATGGGTCAAGCATGCATCATTCGCGCATCCCAAGGCGGGGGCCGTGGCCACCTTCCCTTTGCCTTTAATTTGTTAATTAAATAGGGATTCTGTAATAATTAATTAAGTAGTTAGTTATTTATTCGGACTGTAATATTTATTCGGCCCCTCCGAGTGAGGGCGTATTTGTAATAAGCGTGGGTGCGTGTGTGCATGTCTTCCAATCCCCATTTCTTTCTCCCTTTTACTTACCTGCTTTGATGGTAGATTAGGGCACGTTTAAATTAGCATACCTTATGCAATGCATGCGTGCATTCATTCATTTGTTTTACATGCACCGAGCTCGGTACATCACGCTAACTGCATTTGTACTTCAATTCCAAATTGAATACGTGCATCAATTGACTGCATTTCACATGCCATGCTTAGGTTAGCCGAGCCTACTCTAATTGCATTTTGCATGCGTTGCATTAGCCACTCTAACATGAACTAGGATCATGCATGTGATTACTAACTAGTTTTTGTTTTGGCACGGAGTACGATGTAAGTATTTATGCTTTAGCATCCTTGCATGCGTGTGAGTGTTGCCATAATTGCATGATTACCATGAGGCTAGCTGCTTACGTGATAAACTGTTTGAATGCCTGTGGATGAAGGTCGACTTGCTTAAATTGGGATAATTCATTAAAACTGTGAGTTTTAAGCCCACTAGATAGTGGCAAAACCATCTTTTCTAAAAGCCCACTCGAGGGTGGCAAAACCTACATTTTAGCCTACTTGCGAGGAGCAAACCATTTTCAAAACAAGCATGAAATGTTTTGTTCCAATTTAGGCGATTTGGTCTATACTTCTTTGCTGTGCGCACAACATAGTAATTCTAGGATAATAACCAGAATAAGAACACATAACGTTTTCAAAAACGGATATCATGGTTAGTAGAGGCCGATCTTCGGATCGGGCGAGAGGGGGTGCTCATAGCTGACCTTCCCCGATCGTACCCAAGTTCTCGAGCCGAGGCAACTTTGGTGATGACGGATACGTGGCCTTTGGCACCGAGTCAGGGTTTCCTAAATCCCCCCATAAAAAATATTTAGGTGGCGACTCTGTATCTGGCAAAGCAGTCCATGTTTGGCACTTCTTTTCAAAAAAATCTGTTTCTCAAAACGATTTGCCAGATTTGGACTCTTTGGTTCAAGATTAAGAACCGTGACACGAATCGAGTCCGAACAGTAGCGGGGTCCCTCGCGGGGCGCGTCTACACATACAAGAGCAGCAAAGGGAAGATATTATGCAAGCAAAACAAAGAAGTTGTATTTATAAGAAGGCACATCGGCCATGTAAAGAGCTTACACTGTTTCAAAAGGAAAACCAAAGTGCAAAGTACAGAAGCAAAACAAAAACATCGAAACTAAGACTCTTTAGCGTCTTGAGGAGGTTGGGCCTGGAGTTCAGAAGACTGTTGAGAAGACATCTCGGCCGCCTTTTCAGTTGCTAGCTCGGCGTTTATTTCCTGGAGGGTTTGGTCGAGGCTCTTATCGGCAGTAGGCATGTCCGACGTGGCCTTCTCAAGAGTAGCGTCTTTGGAAACCTCCTCACCCTTCTCGTCTTGAGTCAAGTCTAGGACTTGTTCATTTTGAGCAGGGGACTTGGCCCCAGCAGCTTCTTTTGACTTCCTCACCAAAGCCTCATCCTCAGACTCAGAATCGTCGTTAGATTGGCTTGGAGTTAGGGGGAATGGCAGAGGAAGGACGTCGGTGTTCCTGAGGGGGGAGTCATCGAGGATTTCAAGCTTTTTTAGCAAAGTCATCCAACCAAGGGTGAACCCCTTGTTGCATGCTTGCTTGACCTGTTTCTCATAATCCGCCGTGACATCGGCCACCCCCTCATTGTATCCTTTCTCATCGGCGGCCTTGAGCTCAACATCTTTGGTGGCCAAGGCGTCTTGGAGTTCCTTTTGGGCCTTGGCCGTCTTATCCTCGGCCTCTTTTCTCTGGGCCTCAAGAACTTTCTTTATGGCATCAGCATCCTCTGCCTTTTCCTCGGCCACGTCTTTGGCTTTGATAGCAGCCTCGGCCTGATCTGCCAGAGTCTTCATTTTGGATTACAAGTTTTTGTTAGTCTTCTGCAGACTAGTATCCCTAGTCTTGTCGGCCAATGCCTTCCTTGTCTCAAAAGATTGCATTGAGAAGGAGTGAGCGTGCTAGATTGCCTGAAGAAAATAGACAAAATAAAAGTTATTAGAAAAATTTTCTAAGTATAAAGAAAGAAAAGAAAGACACCAAGTGTGAAAACTTACTTGAACAGAGCGCTGGAGCATCAGAGCAAAGTTTTCATACTCGCTTATCTCGGTGTTTCGGTCAAGATCTCCAGGGAGGCACAAAGCGGTACTAAGAGCGACGCCGACATTAACGTCATCGGCACTGTCGCCAGCTCTGACTGGCCTATCCTCCAGTGTAATTTGGGGGGCCCAAGGGGAACCAGACTTCATGGAGCCTGAAGCTGTTGCAGATTCGGACCTCGGCCTCTTTGACTGAGTGGATTCGGACGGTTAGGCCTCGGCGGGCCTCTTCTCGGCAGCAAAAGGGGTTTTCTCGCACGAAGCCAATTTGGATATTGGCAAGGTGTCCTCAGTATCAATCTAAGTCACCGTTGCCTTTGGCTGAGCCTTCTTTATCCTTTTTTTATTTCGGTTTGGCTAGGTTGGTGCTGGTTGAGCATCAACTGAGTTAGGAATATTAGCCAAAAGATCATTCGCGATTGCTTTCTGGCAGCCCATCTCAGCAGCAAAGGCAGTTCGGCGTCATCGATGGCGTTGAGATGGTGGGATCAGATATAGAGCCGAGGTTGACGGCTGCTCTACTGGATCGGAGGTCGACTCTTGATCTGGCCGAGATGTAGAGGCAGCTTAAGGAGTTGTGGCAGAAGGGAGAGATTGGCTTTTCTTCCTCTTTGGGACGTCGGGAAGAACTAATTTATAGGTTGGGATGAAATTGAGGACCAAAGGGGCTCTGCGCTTGTGGACTGGCAAATCCAAAAGCTTCTTCAAGTCTTTGCTGGGGAAGAAAGACTGGCGAAAACTCTTTGGTGGCTGAAGCAGAACTGCAAAAAGAATAGCACAGACATTAGAACAAAGTATTGAAGACTTTAAAAAACAAGTAAGTATGAACACTGGGCTCTTACCATTACCCTCTACAAAAACTGTTCGAGGAAGAGGGTAGAGGTGGAGGTCCTCATCTGGAGCGAACTCCCAGTTCCCTGAGGTAATGAAGTAATTATCCCCAGCTCCCTTGTTGGAGTCTAGGAGGTCGACCACGATTTTATACTCTGTGGACCTCGGCTTAAGGTAATAAATATAACCTTTCTCTTTCAGTAAAAGGCCACACATGGTATAACAGTATTGGATGTCGGCTAAGGTAACCCTGGCATTCTCTTGTCGGACTAAGGTTATTATACCATTGATGACTCGGTAGGAATTGATGGCGAGCTGCATCAGGTTTAACTTATAGTAATGGAGGACTTCACGAAAGAGGATGTTGAATGGGAGCCTAAGTCCGCACTCGATAAAAGCTATAACAGGGAAGGGCATAGAATCAGCTGTGGACATGATAGAGTCATCCTCTCCAGCCAACTTCAGATGAAAGTTGGCCGGGATGTCAAACTCTCGCCTAAAGTGCTCTAACTTGGTTAGGGTGTCTACCATATGTTTCCACATACCCATGATATCGGCTTAATTGGAGGAGATAGATTTCAGAAGGGAGTGTTTTGGAGGGTTTTAGGGACCTCGGCTAAAGCCTAAAAATGCACAGAATCTATGGGGAATCGTTTCAGTTTTTCCTAAAAATTCGGGGGTTCTACAAACAAATCCCAAACCTACGTCTAAGAAAATGGAGATTGAAGGCACGAATATGGAAAGGAAACAAGAAAAAACAGAAAACAAGAATGTGTTTCAGAATCAAGAACAGTGGTGAACTATCAAGAAACACTGTGACAGAGTATGTACAAAGGTACAAGGCCAAGAACAGTGGCAACAGTGAACAAATTTGTGAGCAATACGTGTATTTAGGACATGAATTGGGCAAAAGTAGAATCATAATGTGCTCAAATACGTGATTTATGAATCAAGAACTGAGCAGAACAGCAATAACAACAGATCATAAGGAAAATTTTTCTCATAAACTGAAGCTAGAAGGAACAGTGGCTTACCAGACAAAGAGAAGCCGGTGTAAGAATCGTCGAAGTCAGACAACGGTTGCAAAAGCGACAGAGTGGTGAAGATCACGCCGAATGAGATGAATACAGCAAGTTACAGAGCTAGAAAAGCTAGAACAATGGCAGATCTTTGGGAAAAAGGCTAGAGAGAGAAAAAGTTCAGAGACGGTGGAGAAAAGTGAAAAGACGAAGAGAGAGGACACCAGTTTTGTCAAAAACGCGAAAAGGCGGCAAAATGGAATTAATGAGCCTGGAACGACGAAATTCTCAGACGGCGCACGCAGGCACAAGATGACTTACAGGCGCGTATTGAGTACGATCCAATGAGGAAAAGACACGTGACAAGAACGGTTGGTGTATTTTGCATAAACAGCTCACACGCGTGATAAAACTCTTAGAGCTCTTGGTTTAATGAAGCAATGACATCGGCTGATATGAAATCCTGAAACCTTGATGAGACAAGATTGCAAGACCTAATTGTCTGAAGCTGATGAATTGTGACCTCGGTAAAAGGATGATACAGCTAGACGGCCAACATGCTATATGATATAACAATATAGGTTCCATCACCTTAGTATGCCGAGGTAATAGAACCTAGGGGGCAGTTGTGGGGATATATTTTCTAAGTACTAACACGTGGCCAAGGTGACGCCGACGTGTCAGCCAAGGTGCCACGTGTCCTAGTCATGGCGCCGAGGTGATATCGGCAAGGCTGAGGTTATCTCCAAAGATATCGGAGTTCAGGATAAACGGATAAGGGACAAGAGTCCTAGAATGGGAGAAGACTTCAGTTTGGGTAAAGACAAGACTCTTAGAGAGCTTATCCTAATCCTACTGGGAGTCTAAGATTAGCAGTAATCCTAAGTCCATTAGAGTTAGGCTCCTATTGGGACTTGGATTGAGTTAACTATAAAACAGAGGCACCCCCATGGGTCTAAGGTACGCAATTTATATTCTGAATAGTGAATTAAGCGCTTGATTTATCTTTGAGAGATAAGTGACTTGATCGTCGGAGTGCCCTCGGGTGGATGAACCACCGCCGGAATCTCTTCTTTCTATTGCAGGTCAATCAGGCACCATCTATTCTGCTAGTGCTCCCCAGCTGAATACTGAGTTTGTAGTGTAGTCAGAAATTCACTCACACAAATTCAATGGATAAAATTTATTAAATTAATACAATATCAATACATCACATAACAAAAAAATATATAATAAGATAATATAATTATCATAGTATCAATGAAAAAATATATATATATATATATATACATATGGAAAATTTTATGATACACACATGCCCCTAGTTAGACCATCTCCAACGGTTAAGCAAAACCATCACCAAATTTGAATTTGGTGAAAAAAAAAGTAACTTTTTTTGGTTCCAATAGTTTCATCAAACTGATATCAAAATGAGAACTACCCAAAAATTTCACCAAACTGAGGAGTTTGGCAGATTTCACCAAAACACTGTGCGTTTACGTTAGAGGTAGGTCCCACCGGACAACTGGCCGGACATCCCATCGGTCGTCTCACAGGACGTCCCACCAATCATCCCTTGCATACAAAAAATGCCAAGCTCCTGTGTAGTGCTTCAGTGTTTGGTTGGCCTGCTAACTGTTTCACAATTAGGTTGTTTTTGTGGCACTAACAATTAATTCAAGGTTGAACATGGAAAAATTCTATATCGATTCGAAGTTATATATATACAGATTGATATTTTTTCATCTACCTCAATATAGAGGATTCATTTGTATATATATACAGATTACGAAGACGATTGATATTTTTTCATCTACCTCAATATAGAGGATTCATTTGTGTATATATATATATATATATATAAATTGTTTAAGGAAAAAATTTGTGAAAATTTACATTAACAGGTTGACCCACAGGTCAAACCCCAAGTTGACCCACAAGTCATCCCCTGAATTCATTTCCCATCTTGTTCTCTTTCTCAATTCTCAGTGCTGATCCACTCTATAACTCCAATTCCATTTCCATCCTATTCTCTTTCTCAATTCTCATCTCTGATCTACTCTATATCTCCAATTCCAATTCCATTTCCAATTGCATGAGTATAGGTTGAACACCCAAGAGCTCAGTCTCAAATAAAAGATGAAGTCCATATTTCCATCTCTGCATTTTTATGTTATTCTTGTTGTTTTCAGTTCTGACTGGAATTAGTTTGATAGTGATATGTTGATTTGGAATTTAACAACAATCTTTACACATCCCACATTTTACAAATCTCTCTCTAACTACCAAACCACTAAATCTTTTTCAATTCCTCAATCTTCCAATTTTGCGTTCTTGTTAACTGCATATGTATATATACGTATTCTTGACTAACAGTTGTTCAATCTTTTTCAATTCCTCAATCTTCCAATCTTCTTGACTAACAATTAAATTATGTAAAGATATATATTTTTTATATATACATATCCTAAAGAATTCTCACTGTGGACATTCTGAAGAATTCTTGTTTGAATTGAGGAAATAGAAATGAAGGGGAAAAAAAATTTCAGGGGCGTAACTAGTCGACCGGCCGGTCATCCCATCGGACGTTCCCAGGCATTTAATGCAACCAACAGTGTTCACCATTGGAGCAACTCGTATCAAATTGAAGAAAGTGCCTTTTTTTTCATCAAATTTGATAAAAAAAATAGTTCACCATTGGAGATGTTCTTAGTTTTTGTTTGGCATATGCTAAAATGGAGCTTTTTGGCTAAAATAGTCACAAAAAGACAAAATAAGTTTTTCAGCTCAACTAGACAAAATGTCACATCTAAACCATAATTATTTCATTTTTTTTTTCACAAAAGTCAAAAAAGCCATAAAGTTTATCCTAAACAGGCTTTTTAACCCCAGGCTAAAATAGCCAAAAATTCAAAAAGCCAAAAAGCTAACCCACATCCCAAACGAACCTTTATAACCTTTGAGGTTTTTGGTTATGACTTATTGGAGTGTTAGTTATAACTTTGTTATGATTTGATTATACTTAGGTGTCGTTTGGTATGAAAGTTGGGTTGGCTTTTTAGTTAAATTAGCCAAAAAAAATAAAATAAGTTAAAAGTCAATAAGACAAAATGTTACATTCAAACCATAATCATTTCACTTTTTCTCTCACAAAAGTCAAAAAAATCAACCAAAATGAACTTTTTAGCCGGGCCTAAAATAGCGAAAAAGTAAAAAAACTAAAATCTTTTCTGGAGATCTCCATTTTCCTGAAGAGATAGATAAGATATCCCGACACAATGGCATTTTGATACCACCGGAAATAGGAAAAAAAAATTCGAAAGCATAAAAAAATTGGATCTATGTCGGTTATGATAAACAAAAACTCTTTACTTATGTCTTATGTATTACTTGTTTATAACTTAATTTTTTTTATTAATTATTACTCTCATAAAATTGAATTATACATATGTCATACCCCCCTCTCTCTCACTCTCTCTCTCTATATATATATTGTTACATGTGATATCAATTGCTCTCTTCTAAGAACAAGACCTACAGTATCATTTTTAGTTGTCACCAACAAAACACATTACCAAGTCACACAATTTTTTTTTTGATTTTATTTAAATAGAAAATATTATTATTTTATTTTATTTCAATGGGAAACAAGTCACACAATTTTAAATAAGAGAAAAAATAGTATTTGTGTGACGCTGGTTCTGGTTTGTGTGCAAGATAGAACTAAAAAATAAGAAACTCGATCATCAATTGCTGTGGCATATCACAGTTATTTATCAAATTCGAGTTTTTTTTTAAAAAAATTATTTCTTAATAATAGATTGCTTTGAATTTAACTTTTAAATTTAAGTTGTTTCATTAAATTGTATTTTTCAAAATACGATTTAAATAATCCTAAGGGTATGTGATGAGACCTAAGATTTGGGGATTTGCTTCCTCTAATATCTCAAGTTTGACTCATTTTGCTAGCAAAAAACTCTTAAGATCACAAACTGTAGGTCTTAAATCATGTTTTGGAAGGCTTATTCAGATTGTAGGGATTGAGTCTAATACGCGCAAACTGATACAAAATACCCTACATACCAAAAAAAATAAAAAATACAATTTAATTTTTTTATAATAAATTAGTAGATGTCATATGTTGAAGTTGTGTTTCAAAAAAGCATGACTTCACAAAAAAAATATGAGTTTTAAAAATATATTCAAAAGTGTTTTGATTATAGAAAATTTGTTCCAAAATATTTTGAGTCTTTGAAAATATTATGCATAAACATATTCTTATTTCATTTTTTATCACGAGACACAAACGCATAGGTCTCATAAATATTAATAGGGAGCTTTATTCATAAATCCCATTTCTAAGACTTTTATACCATAAAACCCAAATCATTTTGTATTATTCTATTAGGTCCTATTCAGTATATTAAGACCAAAATACCCCCTTCAATTTCTCCTGTGCATACTCCATTCTGAAAACCCAACTGTTCCTATTCCATCGCTTCACTCCACAACACATTCATTCCAAAAAAAAAAAAACTCACAGTTGGCACCGAAAAATTCCCAAACCGTAACCCTAGATTTCACATTGCCTCACCACCGTCGTCCACCACCGCCAACCATTATCGGCCACTACTATTCCACATCAATTCACCACTGTGAAGGTTTACATCGAAAGGATTGGGGTTCGTTTTTCCTTGGTTCTCATCGGCCGTTGATTTACATATCCCACCCACAATGAGAACTAAAGGTAAGCACCATCCTTCCACCGTCTGTTCTTCAAACAATGATAATATAATCTATTCACAAATGTATATGTTTACATTGCCCCCGTTATTATTGTTATTTTTGGATTTCATTTTGTAATGAACTCCCTCCTTTCACTCTTTGTCCATGTTGATGATGTTGATTTTTTGTTGAATATAAATAATATTAACAAACAAATGCATAATTTACCTTCCTTTGTTATTAATGTTGTTTGTGGTTGTGATTTGGTAATGAACTCTGTTTTTTTCCCTCTGTCAATGTTGGTATTGCTGATTCTGGATGTCCATAGAACCCCCAATTTTTTCCAAAATTGAAATATGATGGAATATGATGTAAACATCATATTGGCAATTGTACAATATTTAAAGGGTGATAAAATATGTTGTGAATATGGTGTAAATATTGACATTGCTATAAATATTTACTTCAATGTCAATATTTACATTATGAATACAATGTAGATATTCAACTTCTAACGTCAATGAAATATGATATAAATATTTACAGAGTTGTTGGTATTGTTGCGTGTTGATGGTTATAAATCAATTAGAGCCCCTAATCTTGGATGGTTGTTAACTCTCTTTTGGTTTAATGTGCATTCCATTATACATAATCTGTATAATATTTAAATGGTGATCGAATATGATGTGAATATAGTACAAATATTGACATTGATGTAAATATCTACTTCAATGTCAATATTCACATTATGAATATAATGTAGATATTCAACTTCTAACATCTATAGAATATGATGTAAATATTTACAGAGTTATTGGTATTGTTGCGTGTTGATGGTTATAAATCAATTAGAGCCCCTAATCTTGGATGGTTGTCAACTCTCTTTTGGTTTAATGTGCATTCCATTATACATAATCTGTATAATATTTAAATGGTGATCGAATATGATGTGAATATAGTACAAATATTGACATTGATGTAAATATCTACTTCAATGTCAATATTCACATTATGAATATAATGTAGATATTCAACTTCTAACATCTATAGAATATGATGTAAATATTTACAGAGTTATTGGTATTGTTGCGTGTTGATGGTTATAAACCAATTAGAGCCCCTAATCTTGGATGGTTGTCAACTCTGTCACGGAACAATTATTATCTAGAAAGGAAATCTATTTGTGATTATATGACTCGGCGCTTATCTGGAATGAATCAATTATTGTCCGATGTTTTACAACGTGAGTGAATTAGCTTTGGCACATTTATAAATGTCCTAAACTATTTTGTTACATCTATTAGAATGTTAGGACGAGGAGGTGGTGGCAGTAGGCATAGCAAGCCTAGATGGCAGGAGGTGCTGATACTAGATGAAATTTCGACACAAGAAAAAAAGATTGGTAAGGCCAATGTGGTCAAGCCAATAGATCAACTAGCCATGTGCACTTTAGCTCGTGAAATGGTAGGAGCGTTGTGGGAATCCATGGAAATTCTTAGGGCTAAGAATCAAGTCCAAGCCCATGTTGTGAAGATGAGGCCATATTTTCTAAAAATGGAGTTTTTCCGATCAAATTCGAACGAGTTTGTTGCGGATCTGAAAGAGCCACTGAAGGTCAACTAGTGGCTTGAATTTATGATAAGTAACTGATTAGGAGGAAATCCTAAACTGATTGCATGAGTGTATTGTCTGTAAATGCATTTCTATCTGTTTGACTACTAAATGATCTGTTCGTGTTTTAATTTCGAATTGCGAATTGAAGGCCTTATCGGCGGCCGAATCTGAAATCGATTGGTGTTTTATGCTAAGTAGGATTTATGTGAATTTATGGTAGCTTTAATTTAAATTTGATTTGGGATGATTAAATTAGAGTTATTTAAGTTAGAGTACATTGGTTGGACTTAATTACATTTTTGCCATACTAGTGGGCCACTTTGTCAAAAATATTGTTTAGAGCTTAGTTGCATCATTCTTCATCATTTTCTAGAGGAAAACCGTGCCAGAGAAGGAGAGTAGAGGAAAATTGGTTTCATCAAGAGTTTTGCTTGGAAACTTAGAAGATTTGAAGAGGAATTGCATAATTAAGCTTTCATACTTGAAATTGAAGACCTAAGGTAGAGATTTCATCCTCTCATTTGTGAATTTGAGTTGTATCTTGCATGGTCCATGGTAAATTAGTGTTTAGATTCAAGAATTGGTTTAAAAAGTTGAATTTGAGAGTGAATTGATGCATGCATGTTTATGCCATAGCATTTTGAGGTTGTTCTTCATGAATTTCCACATGCATGTCTACATTTTTGTTATAGTCCATGAATTTATCATGTTCTTGAGCTAAAACTTGCATTTGGTCATGTGTTAGTAGCTTTGAATTCAATTGAACACAGACATGTTAAATGTACATCTTGTTCTTGAAGTTTATTTGAAATTGGTGTTCAATTGGTTTACCTTTGGGCTTTATTTTACAAAATTGATCTTTGAAACATGTAGTATTATGGGTTTTTAAGTGTTTTCCAAAAAATTAGCCCAAAAGGATCGAGTTTGAGGCTTAAATGCTTGAGTTTTGTGCTTCGGGATGAATCTGGAAATTCCAGATTTTGGACCCACGTTCGAGCGTAGGACTTCACGCTCGAGCGTACCCTCTGAGTCGTGCACTTCTGCTCGAGCGTGGAAAGTTGCGCTTGAGCGTGAAATGCATGTACCCAGAAGTTCTTGTGTTTTACAGTCTGCTCGAACGAGAGAGTTTACGCTCGAGCGAGGACCTGAGTCTCACGCTCGAGCGGAGGTCGAGCGTCCGTCGAGCGTGAATTGCATGCATCTAGTACTTTTCATGAAGTTTACAGTCCGCTTGAGCGAAGGAAGTCACGCTCGAGCGGAGATCCTTTGTCTGCATGTTCGCTCGAGCGTAGAAAGCCACGCTCGAGCGAGACCCCTGTTTTCTGAAAATTTTGAAAAGTGTTTTAAAGTGCATCTTTGCATCCTCTTTCCATCCTAGGCATTCCTAGGCCATGTTTTGAGGCATCTTAATGAGGATATTGATGTAGAACGACAGCGAGTCAAGATAGGGACTAAGTTGTTGATTTCCAAGTGTGTAACTTAGTGTGTGTTCGTTCTGTAACTGTGTAGGGTTGGCATCCGAGGATGCTCATTAGCTGCTTATAGCCCAGTGCTCTATGAGTAACAATGTTGTAAAGATATGTTCAATTATGAATATTTTCTGAATGATCAACTGTTCTATTTACTGAAACGTTATTGTTTTATGAACGAATGTTTGTCCTATTTGTAAACTGTATTCATGGCATCCTTAGCAACTTACTGTTACTGTACTGTTACTGCTACTGTCACAGAGATCTCTGTTAGTTCCCAAGTTTGGAACCACTACTGTTACTGTTATGATGGCCATCAACTGACTGTTCGGTCTGTTAAGACCTACTGTACTGTTTTGCTATGGGATGTACCACATATGACTGCTATGGTTTCTAAACGATTGATATGACTGTTTAATTATTTAAAGGACATTCATTCTTAACCTCTTTACATAACTGTTATTCACTAGGCTTTAGCTCACTATTTATATATATATGTAGGTGTCCAGGCACCGGACCGATGCTAGGAGCATCAGGCTAAGCTCCCGTTTTGTCAAAGCCAGCCATTGTGCCTCACTTCGAGGTTCCAAGTGCGTCAAAGCCAAGGCTAGTTTGGGGTGTTTTAGATTTCCCATTTTGCCTCTGTTCTGTAATAAATGTTGAGACTTGCACTGTATTGTTATGTTAGGGATTTGGTCCCTAACCTAAATATCTGTATATGACGTATGTATATACTGTTTTGGTTTTGAATGTGAATATGTTCAGGAAAGTCTTTTTGCATTCAGAATGTCACAGCTCATTGGACACCTTTTATTTACTATTTTGGCTTCCGCCAGCCCCTTACTCTGTATTACTGTCCTTACTGTTAAGCAGGCCTTTGGTAATCACGGATTACTGGCCGGTTATGGTGCTGAACCCATAGGGGCGGGTTTGGGTCATGACAGAAAACCCAACTGTTCCTATTCTATCTCTTTACTCCACAACACATTCATTCCCCCCAAACAAAACTCATAGTTGGCACCGAAAAATTCCCAAACTGTAACCCTAGATTTCACATTGCCTCACCACCGTCGTCCACCACCGCCAACCGTCATCGGCCACTACTATTCCACATCAATTCACCACTGTGATGGTTTACATCGAAAGGATTGGGGTTCGTTTTTCCTTGGTTCTCACCGGCCGTCGATTTACATATCCCACTCACAATGAGAACCAAAGGTAAGCACCATCGTTCCATCGTCTGTTCTTCAAACAATGATAATATAATCTATTCACAAATGTATATGTTTACATTACCCCCGTTATTATTGTTATTTTTGGATTTCATTTTGTAATGAACTTCCTACTTTCACTGTTTGTCCATGTTGATGATGTTAATTTATAGTTGAATATGAATAACATTAACAAACAAATGAATAATTTACATACCTTTGTTATTAATGTTATTTGTGGTTGTGATTTGGTAATGAACTCTGTTCTTTTCCCTCTGTCAATGTTGGTATTGCTGATTGTTGATGTCCATAGAACCCTCAATTTTCCTCAAAATTGAAATATGATGGAATATGATGTAAACATCATATTGGCAACTATACAATATTTAAAGGGTGATCAAATATGTTGTGAATATGGTGTAAATATTGACATTGGTGTAAATATTTACTTCAATGTCAATATTCACATTATGAATATAATGTAGATATTCAACTTCTAACATCAATGAAATATGATGTAAATATTTACAGAGTTGTTTGTATTGTTACGTGTTGATGGTTATAAATCAATTAGAGCCCCTAATCTTGGATGGTTGTTAACTCTCTTTTGGTTCAATGTGTATTCCATTATACATAGTCTGTACAATATTTAAAGGTGATCAAATATGATGTGAATATGGTGTAAATATTGACATTGATGTAAATATCAACTTCAATCTCAATATTCACATTATGAATATAATGTAGATATTCAACTTCTAACATCTATGGAATATGATGTAAATACTTACAGAGTTGTTGGTATTGTTGCATGTTGACGGTTATAAAGCAACTAGAGCCCGTAATCTTGGATGGTTGTCAACTCTTTTTTGGCTCAATGCGTATTCCATTATACATAATCTGTACAATATTTAAAGGGTGATCAAATATGAGTGAATATGGTGTAATTATTGACATTGATGTAAATATTTACTTCAATGTCAATATTCACATTTTAAATATAATGTAGATATTCAACTTCTAACATCAATGGAATATGATGTAAATATTTACAAAGTTATTTGTATTGTTGCGTGTTAATGGTTATAAAGCAATTAGAGCCCCAAATCTTGGATTGTTGTCAACTCTCTTTTGGTTCAATGTGTATTCTATTATACATAATCTGTACAATATTTAAAGGGTGATCGAATATGATGTGAATATGGTGTAAATATTGACATTGATGTAAATATCTACTTCAATCTCAATATTCACAGTATGAATATAATGTAGATATTCAACTTCTAATATCAATGGAATATGACAGAGCTGTTGGTATTGTTACGTGCTGATGGGTGTAAACCAATTAGAGCTTCTAATCTTGGATGGTTGTCAACTCTCTTTTGGTTCAATGTCTATTCCATTATACATAATCTATACAATATTTAAAGGGTGATCTAATATGATATGAATATGGTGTAAATATTGACATTGATGTAAATATCTACTTCAATCTCAATATTTACATTATGAATATAATGTAGATATTCAACTTCTAACATCTATGGAATATGATGTAAATATTTACAGAGTTGTTGGTATTGTTGCGTGTTGATGGTTATAAATCAATTAGAGCCCCTAATCTTGGATGGTTATTAACTCTCTTTTGGTTCAATGTGTATTCCATCATACATAATCTGCACAATATTTAAAAGGTGATCGAATATGATGTGAATATGGTGTAAATATTGACATTGATGTAAATATATACTTCAATGTCAATATTCACATTATGAATATAATGTAGATATTCAACTTCTAACATCAATGGAATATGATGTAAATATTTACAGAGTTGTTGGTATTGTTGCATGTTGATGGTTATAAAGCAATTAGAGCCCCTAATCTTGGATGGTTGTCAATTCTTTTTTGGTTCAATGTGTATCTCATTATACATAATCTGTACAATATTTAAAAGGTGATCGAATATGATGTGAATATGGTGTAAATATTGACATTGATGTGAATATCTACTTCAATGTCAATATTCACATTATGAATATAATGTAGATATTCAACTTCTAACATCTATGGAATATGATGTGAATATTTACAGAGTTGTTGGTATTGTTGCGTGTTGATGGTTATAAACCAATTAGAGCCCCTAATCTTGGATTGTTGTAAAGTCTATTTTGGTTTAATGTGTATTCCATTATACATAATCTGTATAATATTTAAAGGGTGATCGAATATGATGTGAATATGGTGCAAATATTGACATTAATGTAAATATCTATTTCAATGTCAATATTCACATTATGAATATAATGTAGATATTCAACTTCTAATATTAATGGAATATGATATAAATATTTACAGAGTTGTTGGTATTGTTGCATGTTGATGGTTATAAAGCAATTAGAGCCCCTAATCTTGGATGGTTGTCAACTTTTTTTTGGTTCAATGTGTATTCCATTATACATAATCTGTACAATATTTAAAGGGTGATCAAATATGAGTGAATATGGTGTAAATATTGACATTGATGTAAATATCTACTTCAATGTCAATATTCACATTATGAATATAATGTAGATATTCAACTTCTAATATCAATGGAATATGATGTAAATATTGACAAAGTTATTGGTATTGTTGCGTGTTAATGGTTATAAAGCAATTAGAGCCCCTAATCTTGGATGGTTGTCAACTCTTTTTTGATTCAACGTGTATTACATTATACATAATTGTTGACATCGCCGAACGTCCCGGGAAAATCCCGTTTTGTTCATTGGGCTTACTACAGTTCAGACTCGATGTCACAGTTCTTAATCTGATCTCGCAAAGTGCAATATGAGATTGATAAATCACCAAAGAGTCCAAATCTGACAAATCGTTTTGTAAAACTGATTTTTAGAAAGAAGTGCCAAGCATGGACTGCTTTGCTAAATAAAGAATCGCCACATAAATATTTTATTTTGAAAGAATTTAGGAAACCCTGACTCCTGCCTAAGGCCACGTGTCCGTCATCACCAAAGTTGCCTCCGCTCGGGAACTTGGGTACGATTGGGGAGGGTCATGCAATGAGCACCCCCGCTCGCCCGATCAAAGATCGGCCACTACTAAACATGATATCTTGTTTTTGAAAACATATGTGCTCTTATTCCGGTTTATTAGCCTAGAATTACTGTGTTATGTGCACGACAAACAAGTGTAGACTGGATTGCCTGAGTTGGAACAAAACATCTCATGTTTTTTTTTTTAAAGCGATTTGCTAATCGCAAGTAGGCTAAAACATGGGTTTCGACGATTTATTTCAATTCAAGCAACCTAACCTTCACCCACAGGCATTCAGGCAGTTAGATCACATAAGCGCATAGCTTCATGGTAAGCATGCTATCATGGCAGTCACTCACACGCATGCAAGGATGCTAAAGCATAAACACTTACCGAGTACTCTGAGCCAAAAAAGAAGCTAATTAGAAAACATGCATGAATCCTAATTATGCTGAGATGCCTAATGCAACACATGCAAGAATGCAATTTAAGATAGGCTCGGCTATTCTAAGATGGCATATGAGATGCTACAAGTAACATGTATTCAACTTGGAATTGAAATACGATACAGTTAGTATGATGCGCCGAGCCCGGTGCATGGAAGACAGATGAATGGATGCAAACATGCGAGCATAAGGATGCTAATTGAAACATGCCTTAAGACTAACCATCATAAGCTGGTAAATAAAAGGGAGAAAGACGTGGGGTTGGAAGACATGCATCACACACACGCACACTTATTGCAACATTGCCCTCTCTCGGAGGGTCCGAATGAATAATACACAACCAACTAGCTAATCTAAGCTAATCAAACTAATTATTACACAACCCAAATGAATAACGAATTACAGCTAATTATTACACAACACTAGCTAATTAACAAATTTAACTAAGGAAGCAAATAAACTAGCATGCAAGCTACATGAAATGGATTGCCTCAGCTCTGTCTTGAATGATAAAGGATGCATGCATGCCCGAGTCGCCTTGTCGGGAAATCCATCGCGATGCCTCGACTCGCCTTTGTTTGCAATTGATTTCAGAAAGTTGCACGAGGCTCCAGAGAGATGAAACTCCACCCAGGGAAGCTGCGGGAAGGCTGCCGACTAGCTATGGGCAAGGGAGACCACCTGCCGAACACCCTTGGTGGTGAAGACCAGAAAAGGTGGTCGGCCTGCCAGAAAACCTGGTCGGCCAACCAGTTCATTCTCTTGGTTTCTGTTTTTTCTGCAACAAAGGCAAGAGAGAGAGAGAAGGCAAGATATTTTCAGCATATGTGTGCCCGACCATTCTCCCCATCATTGCATAAGCTCTAGGGAGTGTAGTCCTCGATCCTCGGGCCACCAATCACGCATCCCGACGCATGATGGCCGAGGAGTCGAATTGCGCGACTCAATGGGACATGAATGCACATATAAGCAACTAAAACCAACAACTCCATCATGGATGGTTAAGAGTGTCGGCGATCGGGAATCGAGGCACATTTCATCACTTGGAGTATGAAACGTTCCTCGTTTCCCGTGTTTGGATTAACTCCTATTCCAAACACAATACAACAAGTAGAATGGCATGGCATGTGCAAATACAACTCTAGTATGCAATCCTAAATGTGATGCGACTAAATGATGCGAACATGTAAAGGATGACATGCAAGCATGCAACTAGCATACACAATGCTATGAACTAATCAAGGGCATGCTCAATTCACGTGGATTATATGGCATGCATACACAATGCACTAACATACGCAATGTTATGAACGAGGCATACGCAATGCAATGATCGAACATGCGATAACGTGGACTATATGGCATACACAATGCAAGATGGACTTAAACCAAGATGGATGAACCTCAGCCGCACCCAAATCAGTGGCCAAACATGATGAAAACAAGGCAATGACACACACACAAGCATGTACAATGCAAGGGATCAAAGCCTAAGGTACGAGATACAACTCTACAAAAGCGTTGAAAGGATGAAATATGGCATACAATGGCACAAGTTCCAGCTCTGAAATAACATGCAACATGGTTCCGAATCACGCAAACAACTCACACAATGCATATTAGGAGGCTCAAATACCGAAACTAGTGAAGCATATTACACTAGAGGTATGCAAAGCGATGCTCAAATGACCGAACCAAACCCAAACAGTCTCTATGCAGGCCCAAAACAGTAGCAAAATGGACTAAGATGATGGTTTGAAATGCACAAAAATGAAGCTCATGCAATGGCCCATAAATGAGGTATACAAGCCCAACTCTCAAACGCATTTAAAAAGTGAAAAACATGGGAACATGGCACAAGTATAGGCTCTGAAATAACATGTTCAATGATGCCAAATCATGGAAACACCTCAAGTTAAGCATGCAAGGGGCTCCAAAACTCAAGGCTAGGCAAGGATATTACACTACAGGTATGCATGACAAGCATCATTCGACCAAGAGGCCTTAAAACAGAGCTAAGGCAGCCCAAAATATGAACAAAATCAGTTTGGATCATGGCCAAATATGCTAGCATAGAGGGTCAAAACAACATGCATTGTGAGCTAGTGAACATGAGTTACACTACAAACATATGAAACATGTGAAGGACTACCAAACCAAGAAAAAACAGAGTCATGTCATGCCAAATAATGGCCAAAAATCCACTGAAACAAGACCAATACATGCAAGAATGACATGCTCCTTTGATAGGCCAAAAAAGGGATTACTCTACACATGAAAGAGGCAAGCAAAAGGGAACCAAACCAGCCATGGTTAGAGCCTAGGCAGGTCCTAAAAATCACCAAAAAGTGCCTGATCTAGGCCCCCAAATGGTATAAACATATGCTCTTTTGATAGCCCAAAAATACTAGTAAACAAGACAACAAGAGAGAGGGTCACCCCTCTCTAATTTAGGGCCTCAAAACCACATGCTCACCTCTGAAAATCCATTGGATTTCAGTGATAGGTAGGCCAAGCAAAGATTAAATCAAAGGCTTTAAGGCATGGCATAAAACAAGGTTATTTAAAGCATGCAAAAGGGTAGATGACCTTCACACCAAAATAGTCTTAAATAAACATGAAAAGGACATCAAAACAAGACTTTTTTCAGTTGACAACAAAACTCAAATAAGCATGCAAGTTTGGCTAAGAGAGTGATCAAGACAAAGCTTTAAAAGAGAGAAAAGAGATTACCCTCGAAGCTCAGCAAAACCAGTAACTTCTCCAGCCCAAAACCAACTCTTTAACCTTTGAAAATACTCTCCAAGAACCTTAGATCAATGGTGGAGGTGTGTGGCTATGAGGTGTGGTGCAATAGGCCAAGAACAATGCACTTTTAAACCCAAAACGTAGAGATATAGAGATGGATATATATTTTGCCTTCAACAAATTTTTTGGAACCTGGTATAAGGAGAGGGAGACCCTCTCTTATAGAGAAGCAAAGGTTCAAGCTTCCTCAAGAAGCTAGAGCAAGGGTGCAAATCCTCCATACACGTGTATGGAGGATGCAGTCTGTGCCTCCCAGCTGGCACAGCTGGCATCCACTCAGTCAGACAAAACAGGAGAAAGCTGGCCGACCAGTTAAGGTGGTCGGCCGACCACTTCCCCTGGTCGGCTGACCAGGGCAAGTGGTCTCTTACACAAAAACTGGTCGGTGGCTCCATTTGGTGGTCTCCACTTTGAAAGCAGGCTAGTGGTGTGGTGGGAGACTAGCAAATGTGGCCCAAAGACCAAGAAATCCAACTTCCCGACAAGAAAACCGGCTGGCGGGGAGAAAGTGGTCTCCAAGGAGAAAAGGTGGTCTCCCACCCTTGTACCACCTCCCAAACAAGGAAAACAAGGTTCATGCCAAAAATGAACCAACAAGGATGCAAAACGAGAGTTCAGGGGGCAAAGGGCGCAGCCGGGTGCCCCGAAAACTGGCTGTTGAGCACCAAAAGTGGCGTACGGCCACAATAGTGGTCTCCCGGACCACAGTGTCCCTCGAGACAGAGGAAACAAGGTGTGTCCCAAAAACCGTGCTAAAAGGAGAATGTTAAGCGGTCCCGAACCGAAGCGCACGACCGACGGCTCCGAAAAATCAGAAACTAGTTTCTGAATGGGAACAGTGGCCTACGACCACGAAAAGTAGTCTACGACCACTAATAGATGGTCTACAAGACCTCTCCCTCCCTTCGGGAAGAGAAAACAAGACCTAGTTCGCAAACCGAGTCAAAGCACAAAAAGTTCCAAAGCCCGGGGGCAAGGCTCTCAGCCGAGAACTCCGAAACTTCAGAATGAGCACAACATGCACCATCACCGAGCGCTCAATCGATGACGTCTGAGTCTTAAGCTCGGTAAAAAATGGGGTGTCTACAATAATCTGTACAATATTTAAAGGGTGATCAAATATGAGTGAATATGGTGTAAATATTGACACTGATGTAAATATCTACTTCAATGTCAATATTCACATTATGAATATAATGTAGCTATTCAACTTCTAAAATTAATGGAATATGATGTAAATATTTACAAAGTTATTGGTATTGTTGCGTATTGATGGTTATAAACCAATTAGAGCCCCTAATCTTGGATGGTTGTCAACTCTCTTTTGCTTCAATGTGTATTCTATTATACATAATCTGCACAATATTTAAAGGGTGATCGAATATGAGGTGAATATGGTGTAAATATTGACATTGATGTAAATATCTACTTCAATGTCAATATTCACATTATGAATATAATGTAGATATTCAATTTCTAACATCAATGGAATATGATAGAGCTGTTTGTATTGTTGCATGTTGATGGTTATAAACCAATTAGAGCTCCTAATCTTGGATGGTTGTCAACTCTCTTTTGGTTCAATATCTATTCCATTATACATAATCTATACAATATTTAAAAGGTGATCTAATATGATAAATATCTACTTCAATGTCAATATTCACATTATGAATATAATGTATATATTCAACTTCTAACATCAATGGAATATGATGTAAATATTTACAGAGTTGTTTGTATTGTTGCGTGTTAATGGTTATAAACCAATTAGAGCTCCTAATCTTGGATAGTTGTCAACTCTTTTTTGGTTCAATGTGTATTCCATTATACATAATCTGTATAATATTTAAAAGGTGATCAAATATGATGTGAATATAGTGTAAATATTGACATTGATGTAAATATTTACTTCAATGTCAATATTCACATTATGAATATAATGTAGATATTCAACTTCTAATATCAATGGAATATGATGTAAATATTACAGAGTTGTTGATATTGTTGTGTGTTAATGGTTATAAAGCAATTAGAGTCCCTAATCTTGGATGGTTGTCGACTCTCTTTTGGTTCAATGTGTATCTCATTATACATAATGTCAATATTTACATCAGACTGTTATGTATTGGTAATGACTTGTTTGTCTTAAATTGCCATGTGTAATACACTCTTTTGTAATACACTCCCTATCTCCTCCCTTGTGTCAATGTTAGATTTGTTAATGTTGTTGGTTGTTGATGGTGATGAAATAATTACATTCTGAACATCATGCCAATATTCACATTCTAACATCAATGTCAATATTCACCTCCTGTTATCAATGGAATATGATGTAGATATTAACAAAGTTGTTAGTATTGTTGCTTGTTGATGTAAAGCCCCTAATCTTGGATGGTTGTCAACCCTTTTTTGGTTCAATCTGAATTTCATTGTACATAATGTCAATATTTACATCAGATTGTTAGATATTGATAATGACTACAAACCAATGGTCAGCCTCACATCAATTTGTACACGTCTTCCACAACCATTATACACACCTAAATTTCAAATTCTAATAATAACAACTTTGCATTTTCAGGGTGGATTGTGGGCCCGTAGTGTGTTACATTATCAGGGCGCATGTATACCGTGAGGAAATTGTTGACAGCCTTAATCACTTTGAATGGTGTCAAATAAGAGACTCGTTGTACACATTTTTTTAAATCACACAAAAACAGTGCAATATGAAAACCTATAGGTGGGGGGTGTCCATCTGTAATTGTTATCCATAACTGTTATCCACATTTAAGACAATTTAGTATCAATAGTTTTGACAAATTGGAACAAACTAGCTTAAGTGTAAATCAATTATGTATCAATGCTTGTACTCTAATTTTTCATTCAATATATGTATATGCATTTTGAGGCCTATTTCGTGTTGATCATTCACATGGATGTGAATATTACTTAAAATATTATTGTAATGCAATATGACTGATGTGAATATCATATTTCTTAACACATAAGTGAATATTCGCAGCAAATAATTTGATAATGTTAATAGTTACAGATGTTGTGAATATTCACATCATATGTTTTTATGTTGTAAATGGTAACAGACATGTCAACATTCACACCGCACCCATGCATACATCATAATATACACAACAACATCTCATTTTGCTATCAGAAAGCACTCACAATGACAATTCGTAATACAAATCTGAATATTCACATCAAATGATTTGGTAGTGAATCGTTACAATGGTATAAATATTCATGTTAACTACTTTAATGCTGTCAGTGGTAACAAAAATGTGAATATTCACATCAAATAGCATATTGCAGATGATGTGAATATTCACATCATATGTTTTCATGTTGTAAATGGTAACAGACATGTCAATATTCACACCGCGCCCATGCATACGTCATAATATACATAACAACATCCCGTTTTGCTAGCCAAAAACACTTACAATGACAATTCGTAATACAAATCTAAATATTCACATAAATGATTTGGTAATGTGAATGGTTACAGTGATATAAATATTCATGTTAACTACTTTGACACTGTCAGTGGTAACAAGAATGTGAATATTTACATCACACACATGCATGCCTCACAATATACATAACCAGGAAAAACCATATCCCCATACAACCAACCAAAATTTAATTTAGATAATGATGTTGAAAGCAAGAAACAGATCACACAATCATTCATATACATTCACATTCTTAATGCGATGTGAATATTCACCACATTCAAAAAAAACAGAGCCATAACTCAACCACATAACCAGCCAAAATCCATAACCCTATACAACCAAAAAAAACTTGTACGTCCATCAATTCTAGAAAATGAAATTGGAAGTAAAAAACAGAGCATACAACCCTTCATATAAATCCAATCACAAATGACATGCATCCATTACATACTAACCTTAAGACAATGTAATCAAACAGAGCACAATATTCGTCTTCTTCAAACAGAGCACTACTCGTCCTCTTCTCTGATCAATATTTAACTTCGCAACAATGTAAACAAACAAAGCACACTATTTGTCTTCTTTAAACACAAGAGAAACCCTAACACAATCAAGAATCACACAACACATTAATTCACAACGACATTGAAACTGTATGACAACCAACGTGGGGAACTACCAAAACATAATTATAGTGTTTATTTTTTCCTGTGTAATATATAACAATATTAAATATAAGGGTATAATAGTCTAAAAAATAGTGTAAAATAAGAAAAAAGACTTTATGGAATAAAACTATAAATACATAGGACTAAGTGGAATATAAATTTTCTTCATGGACTTCTTTGGTTAAAACACTCCTAAATGAGATTTATTAATAAAAACTCCTATTAATAATTAATGTTGTCTTTACTATTTTGTATGTAGCAGTTAGGGGCGTGGGTAGGGCGACTTAAGTTAGTTTGAGAATAAAATTATAAATTAAATAGCGGTTTGAAATATTGACAAATTATGATTTTAGGCAGTTTTGAACAGATTGACGGATTGAAAAATATTCTAATTAATTATTAAGCATTTTCATGATATATAACATTAATTTGTATAATATTTTTCATATATATAACACAAACTAAACAAACTAATTTTACATAACATGTTTCATATATATAACTACTAATTTGTAACAAATTTCACATCTTAAATCTCTCTCATACTCATTTTTGCTTTGATATTTCATTAGAAGTTAAAAAATATGTATGTATTAATTATAGCAGAGCGAAGCCATTTCGAAGGCGGATTATAAATTTTGAAGTTTAATCCGCAATTAGTAGATAGAGCGGTGCAAATTGATGCGAATTGATATAGTTTCAGCAGATTGGGCGATATGTTGCACATGGTAAGAAAATTTATTGAGAAATCCATTAATATATAACATTACTCAATTTTTGGGAAAGACTATCATACTTTACCTTATAACTAAAGAAAAAAAATATATATTATAATTTTATATTTTTTTAGTCATAATTATAAGTTAAAAAAAAATCATAACTAAATATAAAAAAAATCATAACTAAATATCTCAAAATAATTTCATAATTAAAAAAAATTGATCATAACAAAAGAAAAAAAATATATAACTAAAAATGTATATACTACAAGGGTGTGTGTAATAGAATTTTCATTTTTTTGAAAAAAAAAACTATGGTATACACCCGTGTGCCATATACACGGAAATTATAGTGTTAGATAACATACCTTTTCTATCCTTTCGAGGATTAGATCCTTCTGCCTTTAATTTTCTTTGTAATAATTTTATTGTGATAATTTTTTTTTTTTTTTTTTTTTTTTTTTTTTGTGTATGATTTACTTGTTATGGGCTTCTCTCCCGTCAATAATCGGCCTGAGAGGTTTGTTCAATCGGCTCGAAGGTGTTGTCCGCCTTAATGGACCTAATTTTGACTCTGTTTCAATTATTTAAATCGTTTATATTTTATGATTCGTTGAATATATCATTCTTGTAAAATATTATGTCGATCGGATAACGTTAATCACGTGTTTGAAACAATTTTTTATATATGAGAAAATAAATGATTCATACAAAATTGATCCGAATATATGATTACCTTTTATCTGATCAATTTAATTTTTTATAGGGATATACTTTACGAATCTAAAAATGTAAAACGATTTGAATTATCGAGACAGCATCCAAAAGTGAGCATATTAAGCCGAATAATACCTCTTTGATCTGATTGTAGACTAGAAAAAAGCCCAACTCTTTTAAATAATATCGTGAATGAATTTTTTAATAGTCAAGTCATGCCCTGTCAGCGGCAACACACATGTGATAAACAAACAAACAATTATAGTGACCTTAAGTACACGGCGAGGCTGGAATTTGAGAGTTTGTCAATACATATGACCAAGTCACATAGAGGATATTTGCATAAGAAATGATATTTATCGTCAAGTCTATTTTATTTTTTTATTTTTATGTTTTTATGTTATAAATGTCATATATTTATGTAAGGTTTATCAAAATTCTATGTGACATTTGGCATTCTTTTCTTACGCCAAGTTTGACATATTATAAAAAAATTAAAAAGTTAAAAAGTTACTCAAAAAGTTAAAAAATTTACACTATTCATCAAAAGTCAACAATTACGATTGCACAACTCCCAATCTTAATTTTTTTCTACAAATTAATTTTTACAATTTTTTATTACACATTTTTCTATAAAAAGTCAAAAAGTTAACTCAAACATTCATATTTTCTTCCTCAATTTTTTAATCTAAAAAGACAAAAAGTATACTTATTTAGGACACCCCAAACAACCCCCTTACTTTCAAAATTTGACAAGAAACTTCTCCGCAATCACATTTATTTTTAATTTTTTAAAAATTTGAGAGTTTTATTATTTTAATCTTAATTTTTTAATTTTTTGATTTTAAAAAAAAATTCTTCAGCACTTATTAACTTCTTTCAAGTCTTTTTGACTTCTCTCATACACTCCCTTTTCAACTTCTCTCATACCTATTTAATTATTTTAGAAATAATAATTATCCCTTAATTTATGGATTTCAAATGGAAAGATAACAAAAATATTTCCTAATCTTTCCATCCTAATCTCTTTCATCGATTTCCAAAAGAAAATATTAAAACTTGTCTTCATTCTTTCTTCCTCAAAAAATCAGATAATATTTTTCACGAAAGTTATAGGTATTTATCTATATCTTATATATTATATTATAACGTAACAAAAAAAAATTAAAAATCAAATATACAAACAGATCTAATGATAATTATTTTTTATTTTTTATTTCTTAACCAAATTGATTTTTAATTTTTAAAAAAAATTCTAAAAATCAAACCATACATAGCCTAAGAATTTTTTGATAAGTTATTTCTTACATTGGTAACTTATTTAATTATTTGTTAATTTTACGACATTTTTACCATCTAAAGCCTGTTTGGCAACCATTTCGTTTTCAGTTTTCAATTTATATTTACAAAAAATTTTAAAACTGCAATAAAAACTTGTTTAATAATTTTTTTGGTTTATAAATGGTTGTCTCAGTTTGTAAATTTGAGGAAAAAATGTAAATTCAAAAAATGAGCTTACGTTGGTTTTTAAACAGAAATTTAAAAATTTTACTAACAATTTTTTTTTCAATTAATTTTTTTTTGCAATTAATTTTTTTTCCAATTAATTTTTTTTTCAAGGAATTTTTTTTCCAACTAATACTATCCGATGGGGCAATTGGTAATACTACGTTAAACCTTAGGGAGGGGATTGCAATTTCTAAAATGTGAGGGGTGTCAATGTAATTTACCCAATGAGGAAAAAATTGGTATTTAAAAAAATTAAATTGCTGAGGGAGAGAATCTATAATAAAACTTTAAACCTCAGGGGGAGAGATGTAATTTCCAAAATGTGAGGATGGAACTGTAATAATCCTAAACCAGGGGTTGTCAGTGTAATTTACCCTATAAATTCTATGTATACCACAAGACAAAATATTAAATTGCTTTAATATATTTATAATGATTTTTTTTTTAATTTATAAAGTCTCGTGCATAGCACGGGTTACACTAATTTTTGGGATACTTACTTGTAGGTCCTATTAAGTGGACTCATTGTCTAATAAGTCCTATGAGAAAAATTTGTAATAAAAATGGTCATTAATTGTCAATTTTTAGTGACATATAAAAAATTGTTACAAGAAAATTATTTTTAGCGACAATTTTACCAAGACTTATTTTCAATAGGACTTGATGAAAATTAAGTTCAACTATTAGGATCTATTGGTAGTTTATCCCTAATTTTTTGTACATGTGAATTTGGAAATGTCAAACTATCACCTAGAAATAAATATGATAGGCTGTGACTGAGACCCCCTTAAGCCTCCACCCCCACCACCCCACACACACATAGGGGTTGCCAATTGGAGGGAAGAGAAAAAAAAAAAAAAAATTTGACCAATCAGAAGCTAGTGGAGGTCGTGGAGGTAACCCCTAAGTGGGTCTGGATCTTTTTCCAAATATGACATCCCCAAATTTGAAGTTATTGTTGGAGATACTCTTCAAATTGGCTTATTGGCGAGAAATAAGTAATCCCCAAATAACTTTTTATTTATTTATTATTATTATTATAACAAAATAAGCTTTTTTTAATTGGTAACTTGATTTTTTTTATTATAATAATAAATTGTGCTTTTAAGATGTTGTAAAGAAAGCCTCAAATTACAATTGCAAAATGCCAATCATAGATGTGGTCCATTATTCTTTGTTTGGCATTTTGTGGATGTGAACCAATAATAAATTTTAAAATGTGATGTTGGGAGCTGTTTAATTTTTCCTTTTTTTTTTTATAAACACAAAGGTTTCATTAAAGTAGAAATTACACAAAATAATAGTCACTTACCCATTTGGGCTGAATTTTTTAGGGATTAAAGTAGCTTTCTCCAAATGTGAAATTACACATTTGGGCAATCCGCATTATAGAGATTTTGGATTTCTCCTCCTTTTGAAACAAATCCCACATTACGAACAAGAATATAATACTCCAATAATGTAACTCTCTAATGTAACACTCTAAAAAACTTCTTAATGTATTTTTTTCAAATATAATAACGTAACACTCTAATGTAACACAAAACAAACTCCTTATTCCAAACGTTGTTGTACAAATTGTTCATTTAAATAGAATAAACGGATTCATAGTTAACTAAATGGAAATTACAGAACATGAAAACATGTTGAAAATTACACCTTGATTAACAGAAATATATATAACAAATCAAATACTGAAATCAAGAAAAGAAAACAAACCAAAATCTGTGTGTAATACCATAATCTCCGTAAAATAGATTTGCTGCCTCACTGTGGGTGTTAGAGGTATGTTGGCATCTATCTCCCAAGATACGATAGTTAGAACCCGCTAAAATGGAAGCACCTTTTATTTAGCTCCGACAAACTGACAACGACAGCACTCTCTCACACAGGAAGAATAATATTATAGAAGCAGCAAACTGACTATCATATGAGAGCAAAGAATTTTGTGTGGAAACAAAGGAAGATGGCCTCCTTTTATATACAATGGGAGAGAGAGGAGGAGTCTCCCAGCCATGAAGGCTGACAACAAATGCAGCCAATTACTTTTGCAAAATTGATGGAGTAATGCACCAAAACTAATGGGACATAAGTGTGTAAGTTACACACAATATATACATGTGTATATATATATATATATATCAATAGCCACCTAACAAACTTGGCCCGAAAAAACTAGATATGTCACGCCCCACTTTTAATTACTCGGATTCCATTACGAAAACCATTATTATAAATTCAATTTCAGATATTGCATACAGAAGCTTGTTATATTTACAAAGAATACACAAATAATAATTCTCTCATTCGAATATAAAATGAATACAACAGGAGTATATCCAAATAAATTGCCCGAAGGCTTACATCCTTAAAAGTAGAAGAAAGGGTTAAACCCTTTTACAAAAAAAGGCGTTCCGCCCACAAATAAAAGGCCCATTGCCCAACAGGTAAGAAAGATCTATGACCTTGAAACACTTCTCCAAGTTCACCTGAAAAAGATTAGCAACATGGGATGAACATATAGTTTAGTAGGGATCTCAACATGATCCTTAACAATAATAACCTATAGATAGGTATGGTCATGAATGTCTAGTCTCATACTATATAATATTGTGACAATTTATAGCCAAAGTATACTTACATAAATACTTTTCTCAAAAACATTCATTTCTTTCGTTAACGTAGACAACTCACATTTCCGTCCTCTTAACACCATTTTACCAAATTTTATATGACAAAAACAATTTCTTGAAAGAAAGACTTTCACCAAAAACCTTTTACACTTTCTCACCATTTTTAAACTCGCACTTGATTTAACTTTTCAAAAACATGCTCACGAGTATCTGATATCTTTCACATTACTTACAGTCTCAACACATTACTCATGTCTACTTCTCACACACTCATGCCCATGCAAGTATACCTTTAGTATGAAAGGAAACACAACAAGCATCCAACAACTATCTATTTCTACAATTTAGGCAATTCAGCCTTTCAAAAACCACAACTATCATAACACATAACATACTCAAATACACCAAAGCAATAATAATGAATAAATCCCGCTCTACCTGCCTTAAGCATGGTAAGCCAAAGATACATCTTTCTACAATGAAATGCCAATTTACTAGACACCGACTGGAAGGGAATGGTACCTCTGCCAATGCTCCAGGCGTTAGTTGGATGGTAATGATATCTTTCATTCTCAGCGCAGCCAATCCTACATGTGCTAGCTGGAAAGTAATGGTATCTCTCATTCTCAGTGCATTACACCTTTTCCAACCATCACATTATACAACATTCATAGACAACGCGAGTGTACTACATACACATAACCATCTCAACATTCACAATGTCATCCTCCACTGACGACTAAGTACAAAAACTCTAAGCAATATGCATTAATGCAGGAAATACAATCATTCCATTCTTATGAGGCATTAAATCCAACAACAACAATGATGTTCCAAGGTTTTCAACTTATACAAAGGTTTTTTCTTAATTGTAAAAGAGTAACTTTCCAAACTAAATTTCCAAAATTTCCAATTCCAAAAAACTTGTAATAACCCCGACCTCTGATTAATGTTAATTCACACTTAATTATATCTGATGGTAATTTAGGAAGGATTTGGGATTAATTTTCATGTGTATTGCATTATCTTTGTGTTTTTATCTGTTTGCCATAAAATGATCTGTTCATGTTTTATGTTTTAAACTGCAAATTGAAGGCCTTATCGGCGGCCGAATCCGAAACTGATTAGTGTTTTGTGTTAATTAGAATTAATGTGATTTTATGGTAAATTTAGTTGAAATTTGATTTGGTATGATTAAATTGGATTAAATAAGCTAAATTACATTAGTTGGACTCATCTACCATTTTGCCACTTAGTGGACAATCCTAGGCCATTGTTTACTCTCCCTGTTATGTGTTGACATCATTTTCATCCATCTTCCAAAGTCAAAACCGACTAGAGAGAGATAGAGTTAGGAGAAAATAAAGCTCATCAAGAATTGCTTGGAAAATTAGGAAAATTGAAGGAGGATTGCATGTTTAAGCTTCCACACTTGGAATTGAAGACCTAAAGGTAGAGAATTCATCATTTTAATTATGAATGTGAGTTGTTCTTCCTAGGTTCATGGTGAAATTGGTATTTAAAGTCAAGATTTAGCTCAAAGTGTGGTTTTGAGAGTCCATCCATACATGCATGCATAAATTTCCATGCTTTGAGTTTGAATTCTAAGATTTCTTCCATGCATGTGTTAATTTCACTCACATTATGGTCATTCATCTTGTTTTCCATCAAATTATCAAGTTTGATCATGTTTTGGAGGGTTTGGATTCAATGAGATTCTTGCATGTTGTATTAATGGCATGTTCATAGAGTTCATGTTGATTTTGCACAATTGGGTTGCTCTTGGGCCATGATTTCTTGAAATGATTTTTAATACATGTTGTTTTATGAGTTATTATTTGTTTCCTCAAATATTGGCCCAGAAAAATGAGTTTTGAAGGCTTAAAGGTTGAGTTTCATGTTTGGAGGTCAATTTGGATTTTCTAGAAATTTGACCCACGCTCCAGCGGGTACTTTCACGCTCAAGCGTGAATCCTGAGTACATGCACTTCCGCTCGAGCGTCGATAGTTATGCTCGAGCGTGAAATGCATATACCCAGAAGTTTGTGTGTTTTGCAGTCCACTCGAGCGGGGAAACCACGCTCGAGCGAGACTATGATTCTCACGCTCGAGCGGTGGTCGAGCGGCCGTCGAGCGTGAAAATCTTGCATCCAGTACTTTTGTCGATTTTACAATCCGCTTGAGCGAGGAAGTTCACGCTCAAGCGGAGCTTCATTATCTACATGTCCGCTCGAGCAGGGTAATCCACGCTCGAGCGTGGACCTTATCTTCAGCAAAATTTAGGAAATGGTTTTCAAGGCATGTTTGCATCCTCATTCCATCCTAGGCATTCCTAGGCCATGTTTAAGGCCCTTTAATGAAGATTAAAGGTTAGAAACACACTAAGAGCCAACGACGTAAGTTTTGTACAAATAGAACGTGTGTTTCAAGTGTGTATCTGTTATGTGTTATGTAGGTCACGTGCCGCGCTCTATCTGACTAATCTGCTCCGTCTGTTTGTTTCAAGGCCAACTGTGAGTAATAACTTAGTAAAGTTATGTTCAATTGTATCTATTTTCTGTGTGATAAAACAAGATATGTTTTCCGAAATGATATGTTCTGTACAATGAATGATTGTTCAATTTCTGATATGTATTCGTGACATCCTTAGCATCATGTGATATCTATTAGCTGTTACCCGGTATCGGAGGTTCCTTTATGGAACTTATTTCTGTCTGCACTCTGTTACCCGTACCGGAGGCCCTGTCACGGAGGCTTAGCTTCTGTTCTGTTCTGGTACCTGGATCCGGAGGTTCCTTTATGGAACTGGTTATTCGTAACCTCACGTGTATACGTTCTGTTCTGTTAATGCTAATGGATGTATTACGTAAACTTAATCATGACTTATGATTTTTGTCTGTATATGATCTGGACAAATGATGAGTTTGATACAAATCTAAATTATGATTTCTGAACCTGTACGAACTCATTCATTGAAACCTTTTACTCTATTATTATTCACTAGGCTTTCGCTCACAGTTTATATTATGTATGTAGGTGAGCCGGCACATGACCAAGGCTAGAGTTGACAGCCTTCTGTTCTGTTTTTGTTAGCTAACTGTTGTGCCTCCCGAGGAGGTTCCGAATGAAGCCTAGTGCCATGGCTGTTTTTGTATTCATGCTATTTCATGCACTTTTCATGCATTTCAAAAACAAAACCAAAACAAATAGCGCATATGTCATGCATTGCATCGTAAGTAGTGCATATGTCATGCATTCATTGTAGATAGTGCATATGACATGCATTCCTTGTATACATTGCATATGTCATGCATTTCATTACCAATAGTGCATATGTCATGCATCACTGTAAATATCGCATTTCCACCCATCCATTGCATATTGTAGATATTGCATTGTAGCTTGCATGCATTCATTGCATCACTTCCATATAGGGTTTGCGCCTTTCCTTTTTGAGTTTGGTCTGGTGTGTACCCATACTTTTCACGTTTATACACTCATAGTTCTGTATGACCGTTCTATGTTAGGCACGATTTGTATGTGTACATGCCTTTTCTAGGCAAGATTTGGTTTGGCTCGTGTGCCTTATCTATTGTATATATTCCATTCCATTGTATGTTGCATTATAGTTTGCATGTATCCACTGCATCACCTCCATTTATGGCTTACGCCTTTCCTTGTTAAGCTTGGTCTGGTATGTGCCCATACTTTTCACGTTAAAGCATAGTTCTGCATGTGTACGCGCCTATTCCACGCTGGTATATTGGTTTGAGGGTTGCGGCACCTTTTCTGTATTAGGCACGGTTTGTATGTGTACATGCCTTTCCTAGGCAAGAATTGGTTCGGCCCGCGTGCCTTATCCATTGTATATATTCCATTCCAGTGCATATTGCATTATAGCTTGCATGTATCCACTACATCACCTCCATTTATGGCTTGCGCCTTTCCTTATTGAGCTTGGTCTAGTATGTGCCCATACTTTTCACGTTAAAGCACAGTTCTGCATGTGTACACGCCTATTCCACGCTGGTATGTTGGTTTGAGGGTTGCGACACCTTTTCTGTGTTAGACGCGACTTGTATGTGTCCAAGCCTTTCCTAGGCAAGATTTTGTTTGGCCTGCGCGCCATATCTGTTGTACATATTACATTGTAGTATAATTTTTGCATCCAGCATTAGGGTCATTGGTCTTTCGTTAGCAGGTCACTTCCCCACTTATGTCATTCCACCTAATTACTTGTTCTTGTGTCCGTCTACATCACTCATAGTTCTGCATGTGTACGCGCTTTGATAGTTCAGTTGACCGTTCTATGGTAGACAGACTTGTTACCTCCATCAATCTATTTGACATTCGTGTGGTTTTCAACCGCTCATGATTGGATCATGATCCAATTGCATTGCATTTTCTTTTGCATTATTGTACATAGTTTTGTATATATTGCATATCATTTTGCATTCATCTTGCATTGTCATGCATGTTGCTAACAATATTGTACCTGTTGAGTTTTTTTTCTCTTTCAGGCACGATATTGTATGTACGGTTCATTTGAAGCTGGTGCAACCAGACGAATTGCACAGGTATTGTATTCTCCGAGTGAGACGTATCGAGAATTGCATAATTCTCTTACATCCTTTTTGCATTGTAGTGTAGTTGGATTGTTCTATGCTAGCTTCAAACTATCGCATGTTATGCTTCGTTACAGCTTTCTTTGCATGATCATAAGTTATGCTCAATTTCGTGCATTGTCGGTTGCATTTTGCCCGTACCTTCGGGCGCATATCTTGTATGTCTTGCATGTCTGTCTAAGTCTTTGGCCTTGTCAAAAATGGGTCGTCTCTGGGCTTTGACAGTCACTCCCGTCATTGTTATGACTTTCGAGTTCTGTCAAAGAGGGGCAACTATAGACACCCCATTTTTGACCGTCCTCAAGACTTGGACGTCACCGCTTGAACACTCAGTGATCATCCTTGTTTGTGTTTGTCTTGAGTTCCCGGAGGTCTCGGCTACGCGCCTTGCCTCAAGATCTCTTGACTCGACTGTTTTGTGTCTGGTTTTGCGCCAAACACTTGTGTTTTGCCTTGGAGGGGTAGGGAATGGTTTGCAAGCCATCCCCACACATCACCGGCCATGGCTTAAGGCCACCGGCTGTATTTTGTTGCCACCGGCCAAATTTTTGGCCGGTGGGCACTATAGATGGTCGATCGACCATCTTTTTTGGCCAAATTGCATTTTTAGACGGTTGACCACTGTGCATCTGCGTTTGCAGATATTTTATGCTAGCTGGAATACACTTTGTTCCCCTCCATACACGTGTATGGAGGGATCTCCCTCTTGGCTAGCTTGTCTTGTAAGCTTGCAAGATTGAACCTTCTATAAGAGGAGGCCTCTCCTCCCTCTTTTAGGTTGGACAAAAAAATACAGAGGGAGCTCTGGATTAAGGTTAGGGTTTGTGTATCACCTATCTCTATATCTCTCTCTCTCTTTTTGCCTTTGTGTGTGTATAAGTGTATTTATGTCTTACTTTTGGGCACAAACACATAGTATTACACCTTCTCTTGGTTGCTGAGGGGCCAGAGGGTTGTTCTTGGTGTTCTTGGGTGGTTTTGAACTCAAAGAACCAGCTGGAGCATTGTTTGCGAAGGAGGTCTACAAGGGTAACAACTTTACCTTTAAATCCCCCCTTTTTGCATAGCTTTTTTGCCTATCTTGCAATTGTTTTTGAGCTTAGCATATAACATATAAAAGTTCTTTTTTTTGGGTCCTTTAAATAGTTGGTCAAGGGTGTTTTGAGCCTTGAGGTTGTTTGACCCCTCTTAGGGCTTATTTGACCCTTTTTTTGTGTCATTTTGGTGAGCTCCGGGACCATTGTGTTTGGGCCTCCTCACCACTGAAATCTTGAGGGATTTCAGTGATGAGGATGGTGCCTTGAGGTTCTAAGAAGGAGAGGGCCACCCCCTCTCCTTGTTGTCTTTGAAAAGGGCCATTTTTGCCTCTTGAGGGAGCATCTAGTTTAGGTTCATGTTGATCATGCCTTAACTGATTTTTGTGCTTATATTGCCATGATATAACATTATGTTAAGTTGGTTTGGGTACACCATGCTTGTTTAGCATACATGCCTTGTAATGCCATGTTTTGGCCTTAACATGCTTTAGGTTTTGATCCTTGTTCTAGTATGATTTTGGCCAAGCTTTGTGAAACTTTTGTGTTTATTTTAGCATGCTTAAGTTCTGTTCTTGGTTGTTTTGGTCGACCATAGCATGCTTAGTATAGCCACCTTGCATTTTGGCTTGTTAGCCTTAGGTGTGTGAGTGTGTAGCATGCATTACTTGCACTATTTCAGTGGTTTGGAACCACTTATCATGCTATTTCAGTCCTTATAACATGCTCGCATATTTGCATTTGATACTCCTTTGTTGCTTTAAAAGGTTGTTGGCTCATGCTCCATGAATGTGCTCCTTTGTATGCTTGCATGTTTAAGTCACTTAGATGCCATCTAGGTGTTCCCTTAGCATTGTCTAAGTCTGCCTTGAACCTGTTTTAAGTCCTCTTGACCTTGTGAGGCTTGGTTGACTTAGCCATGGTTTAAGTCTCCTTGACTTGCTTCAAATACTTGGACCAATTGCATGCCATGTTTGTCTTGTTTAAATTGGTTTGGCACCATTATTAACATGATTTCCAGAGTTTACATTGCATGCTAATTGTTCATGTTTAAGCTCTCTTAAGTGTGCTTAAAGATTGCTTGTTTGATGCTTAAGTGTTGGCCCATCAACATGTACATGTGTGTGTGTGTGTAGGCCCTCATTTCCATAGCATTGGCCACTGTTTTAGGCTTGTTTGCGAGCTGCCTAAACTAGTTTAAGTCCACCCCTTTGCATGTTGTTGCATGTTCACCTTGTGTGTTGTTGCATACTAGTGTATTGTTTCATGATTGAATGAAGTCATATGCTTGCTTGCATGCTTCAACATCCATATTGTGTCTTGTATACTTGTAGGTTGCATTGCTTCATGCCTTACATGCTTCTTTACTTAGGTTGTGTGCCTAACCTACATTACACATTGCATTGCCATGTTGCATACTAGCCTCCATACCTAGGATGCATTGCATTGGCATGCATGCTTCACCTCTTGAGTTGATTGTGATGGAGGTTGAGCCCCCTTTGCTTGATTATGTGCATTGCATTCCATATCAAAATGCATACTTGGTTCCTTGGGCCATCATGCATGAAAATGCGCAATTGGTGGTCCGAGAATAGAGAATCATATCCCTTTGAGTCATGAATATGACAAGGGGTGTGTTTGGTGCATACATTGCTTGAAATGCATTACCATGCTATGTTTTGCCCTCTGCTGCTGTCAAAAACAGATTCTGCAGGAAGATTTGGTCGGCCGGCCATCTAAAGTGCCGACCGGCCATCCATAAGAGGCCGATGGATTAATTTGTGGCCGGTGACCATTCTCCATGGCCGGTGACCAATTCCCTCAGCTGGTGGTGTTCCGCAGCATTCAGGGAAGCAACCCTGAGATTTGTGCAGTCTTCAGAGAAGGATAACAGTCAAAGCAGAGGCAACTTGTGCATGGCAATGGCTTTCCGAGCGGAGCCGAGCGTGCATTGCATTGGGCCCTCTTCCCGAGGCTGTTTACTGCTTTTATCAGATTAGTTAATTTGTTAATTAATTAATTGGTCTGTAATATTTAATTAGCTTGTAGGTTAATTAATTTGTATTATTCTTTCGGTCCCTCTGAACGAGGGCAAATTTGTAATAAGTGTGGGTGTGTGTGTGCATGTCTTCCAACCCCTCACTTCTTTCTCCCTTTTACTTACCTGCTTTTGATGGTTAGTATTAGGATATGTTTACTTTAGCATACCTTATGCTATGCATGCGTGCATCATTCATTAGTCTTGCATGCACCAGGCTCGACGCATCATGCTAACTGCATAAAGTGTTTCAAATCTAACTTGAATACATGCTATCTGTGCATTTTCACATGTCATCCTTAGATTAGCCGAGCCTATTCTAGATTGCATTTTGTATGCGTTGCATTAGCCACTTAACATGGACTTGGATCATGCATTTATCGCTAACATGTTCTTGTCTTGGCTCGGAGTACATTATAAGTATTTTTCTGCTTTAGCATCTCGCATGAGTGTGAATGTCAACATGACAGCATGCTTATCATGTGGCTAGATGCTTATGTGATATAAACTACTTGAATGCCTGTGGGTGAAGGTTGGATTGTTTGAGTTGGAACAACTCGTTGAAATCCGTGCTTTAGCCTACTTGCGAGTAGCAAATTTCAAACTGTTTTTCAAACAAACGGATATGCAATGCTTCATTCCAAATTAGGCGATCTAGTCTATATTTTTGTGTTGTGCGCATCACATAGTAATTCTAGCTAATTAACTGGAATAAGAACACATAACATTTTCAAAATCGGATATCATGGTTAGTAGAGGCCGATCTTCGGATCGGGCGAGAGGGGGTGCTCATAGCTGACCTTCACCAATCGTACCCGAGTTCCCGAGCTGAGGCAACTTTGGTGATGACGGACACGTGGCCTTTGGCACCGAGTTAGGGTTTTCTAAATTTCCCAAAATAAAATATTTAGGTGGCGAGTCTGTATCTGGCAAAGCAGTTCATGTTTGGCACTTCTTTTCTAAAAATCTATTTTTCTCAAAACGATTTGCCGGATTTGGACTCTTTGGTTCAGATTAAGAACCGTGACAAAAATCGAGTCCGAACTGTAGCACGAAGGCCCCACGCGGGCGCGTCTACACCTATGTAATGAGAGAAGTCCATGAGGGTATATGTGGCAATCATTCGGGCGGCAGGTCCCTGGCCCACAAAAGACTTCACACTGGTTATTTCTGGCCTACTCTCAATCAAGACGCAATAGATTTTGTGCTCAAATGTGACAAGTGCCAACGTTTTGCCAACATTCCTCACGCCCCTCCCACAGAATTGATTACACTCTGCAGTCCCTACCCCTTTGCCAAATAGGGGATCGACCTGGTTGGCCCACTGTCCACTAGACGAGGCCAAACCAAATTCGCCATTGTCGTCATCGATTACTTCACCAAATGGGTTGAAGCAAAACCCCTTGCCACCATTACCGAGCGGAACACAACCAGATTCATCTGGTAGTCGATCGTCTGCAGATTTGGCATCCCTCAAGCCATCGTCTCCGACAACGGCAAACAATTTGACAATGCCAAATTCAGGAAATTCTATGCAAAGCTCCAAATCCAGCCATGTTTCTCCTCCCCAGGCCATCCACAGGCCAATGGCCAAGTTGAGGTCACCAACCGTTCTCTTCTCAAGATTATCAAAACTAAGCTGGAAGCTGCTAAGGGACTCTGGTCTGAGGAGTTGCCGAATGTACTTTGGGCTTACTGCATTACCGCTTGAACTCCCACTAGGGAGACCCCTTTTTGCTTAACATACGGCGCAGAGGCGGTCATCCCAGTGGAGATCGGTCTTCCTACCCCAAGGGTTCTACATCTGAATCCAGAACTAACTGAAGAGCTGCGTCAGGCAGACCTAGACCTGATTGAAGAGCTCCGAGAAACAACTGCAGTCAGACGGGCCTCATACCAACAGAAAATGAGAACACACTACAACCGTAGAGTCCGACCAAGGGAGTTCGCCGTGGGGGACCTTGTTTTGCGAGAAGTAACTCTTGCCACCAAAAATCCAACTGAGGGCAAACTGGCAACCAAATGGGAGGGACCTTACGTTGTGAAAGGAAGACCACGTCCGGGCACTTACCGACTTCAAGACATGGAAGGTCGAGACCTCCCCCATCCTTGGAACGCTGAACATTTGAAGCGCTATTTTCAATAAAAGTTGTATTTTTGTATCGTCCAAAATGTTGTATGTTCTTTTTGACAATCTATCTTCTCATTTTCTCCTCATATAGTGTAACTTTATGACCCCATGGGCTACACTTTGTATGACAACAAGCTTATATTTCAGTTATTTGTGATATTCCAATAACGCTTTGATTGCAGCCTCAGCCAGACTGAGCACAAAAAGCCTCAGCCAGACTGAGCATAAAGAGCTCGGCCAGACCGAGTCACTTAAAGCCTCAGCCAGACTGAGCATGAAGAGCTCGGCCAAACCGAGTCACTTAAAGCCTCAGGCAGGCTGAGCACAAAAAGCTTCAGCCAGACTGAGCATGAAGAGCTCGGCCGGACCGAGTCACTTAAAGCCTCAGCCAGGCCGAGCACGAAAAGCCTCAGCCAGACTGAGTATGAAGAGCTTGGCCAGACCGAATCACTTAAAGCCTCAGCTAGACTGAGTGCAAAAAGCCTCAGCCAGACTGAGCATGCAGAGCCCCGCCAGACTGAGTTACTTCAAGCCCCAGCCAGGCCGAAGCCATCATTGTGACTTCATGATCATAAGCATAGTGGCCATACTTGGTTACATTCCAGTCCAACGTTTTCCAAATCAGACTTGTTCTACGCTGGGTCGGGATCCATAAACCTCGCTTTGCATTGAATTTTTCTTACAAGTTAAAACTCACTCTGCATTGAGTTTTTCTCACATTCACTCTGCATTGAATTTTTCTTACAAGTTAAAACTCACTCTGCATTGAGTTTTTCTTACAAGTTAAAACTCACTCTGCATTGAGTTTTTTCCCACATTCACTCTGCATTGAATTTTTCTTACAAGTTAAAATTCACTTTGCCTTGAGTTTTTCCCACATTCACTCTGCATTGAATTTTTCTTACAAGTTAGACTTCACTTTACATTGAGCTTTCCTTACATTTTACACTTCACAATGATTTATACATAAGCCTTATACAAGTCGCCATTCTCATTCATTTCAGATGCGCAAACAAAAGCAATAACATGAAAACAAGACTCAAAATTTTATTTATTCACAAACTTATACATAAGTTTCTTACAGTCATTCAAAAGCAAAAAAAACAAAAAAACAAAAACAAAAACACAAAACAAACCCTAAGTACAGGTTTTGTTCACACCAGTCACTCCTCCTCACTTGACACAAGGTCTTCTTCTTCAACGCCCTCATCTAGGGGGGTCTGGGCCACGTCGTCTTCATCAATCCTTACACTGCTAAGGTCCAAGTCTGGAAATAGTTCTTATGCCTTCCGCTTGAACATCTTCCAGCCACTATCCCAGAACTCAACCATTTCGTGTTTGTAGAAGTCCGACCGCTGGAAGCTCTCAATAACTTCTACTTCAGTCCTGCCCCTAGCGGTCGTTCCCGACGGGCTCGCCCCCCAGACACCTCCCTTGCCAAGTTGCTGGCGATCGCGGCGTCGATCGCCATCTGGAAGTTAGCAGACCCCTTGAATTGCTCTACTGCTGCAACGCATAGATCGGGGTATGTTTCCCTTTCAGAGGTCGCCTTGGTTTTTTCTTCTTTTAACTCCTTCTGCAATCTTGCCCTTTCCTCAATTACCCTAGCACGCTCATCCTCCAACTCCTTCTGCAGCGTAGCAACCTTCACGTCTGATTCATTCTTCTCTTTGATCTGTTGGGCGCGCAGTTCTTCATTGTTGATCATAGCCTCTTCAAATCGCTCGATGGCGACCGTGCAGGCATTCTGAGCATCCCCCAGCTTCTTCTGTTCGCCAACCAGCTGGAACTCGAGCGACACTACCTTGCGGCGTTCGTCTTCTAGCTCCAACTTGACTGTAAGCAGCTCAGCATGGGCTCGAGCGGCAACATTACACTAGACAATCACCAACACTTCCATTTTCTTCGCCTTCTCATCCTCCTGCCAACCCCTGGCACACGCGCCTCGCGCAGCCTTCTTCCAGCTTGCACTCTCTGTCTTGAAACTTGCAAGTTGGGCCTTAGCCTCCTCCGACTTGACCTTCGCAGCCGCCGCCTTTCTCAGCAGAGCCCCTGCCAAGGTAGTTGCCTTCATTTGGGCAGAGCACAACGCCCTTAGCAGCTCAGCCTTATTGAACCTGGCCACCGAGCGCACGACTGCGTCGTCCACAATCCTCACAAGGCGATCTGCAGCCTCCCTGGCTGGGCCTTCTTCTCCCTCCAGCCGCCCAGACACTGCGCAAGCGTGGTAGATAGCAGTCGTCAGTTTGGCTCCTTCTCCTTGGGGTGCAGGGCCCCTCTTGGGCTCCTGCTCCATCACTTCCTTAGGGTCAGCTGACCCACTCTCCAATTGCATCTTGTGGTCGAGGGCGCCTATGTGCCCTTCTTCCTCTGAGACCCCTTGACTCTTCTCCTCCTGCGCCTCTGGGGCAGCCACCATTTCTAGAGCAGCCTCCACCCCTTTCTCCCCTCTCTCCTCCGCCATCGGAGTGCCCTCACCACCCACCCTGGCCTTCTTCGATCCAGGCGCATTTGAGGCCCCCTCAGGGGCAACCCTCATCTTCTTTTTCTTCTTCAAGACCTCCCCCTCCTTGTTTGCCCTTTCCTTCACTGGATCAACGGGGGGTGGTCGTGGCTCAAAACTGCCCAAGTCTTTTTCCCCCAGCGGCTTGGGGCGCGATCGAATTCTTTCTCTCGCGACCGGTTTTGGTGGCAGGCCTAATTGCGCTTCTTTGAACTTATTGGCTTTGGCAAAAACGGTCCGGTCCTCCGCCTCTTGCACTTTCCTTTTCGCCTCAAGCTCTGCCGGTGGTAGATCCTCATTGGTCGGCTATAGGCCCAATCCTGCGGCAAACAAAGCTGACGGCTGAACGAGGTCGTCCCATCTGACGCCCTCCTTCTCCCTCCATGCCTTCACCTTCTTCACCCTCTCCTCCATGGCCGCCACCAGCTTCGGCTCCATAGACTTGGTGGGTACTCCCCACACCGTGCGTACTCTAACTCCACCGTTCGCGGATACGTAGAACCACCGCGGCCTCCATCCCTTAATTGATGACGGCAACCCCGCCACCAAACCCCTTCCTGCTGCCGCCTGCAAAGTGACCCAAGTTTCTTGCTGGCCCGAGGCCTTATAGCAGGCAAAAAACTCGTCCACCGTCATGGCCTCCCCCTCGTTCGCCTTCAGCCACGCACTTGCACAGGCCAGTACAATCTTCCATGCGTTGGGCATTAGTTAGCCTGGCGCCATTTCCAGTCGGTTGAGGACATCCACTACCACCTGTGGAACCGGCAACCTCAACCATCCCTTCAACGCCTCCTCGTAGAGGGCAAGCTCCCCCGGCTGGGCGTCGGATGGCCTCTCCGTTGCTGTCGGTAACATTAACTCTATTTTTTCAGGCACCTGGTATTTTTTCCGCATACCCTCAAATTTCTCCGCCGTAACGGTTGACTTGTTGGCCTTTGTATGCCAGTGACCTGGCTCAGCCTGGCTAATTGGCTTCGGAGCCGCTATCATTGTCAACGGACGAGGTAAACCCGTCGGCTCCCCTGACTTCTCCATTTGCCTCTCTCTCCTTTATTGTTCTGTCAGGTTAACCGCGTCATCATCCCCTATGGGATCAACCCTTGTAGTGGTTGCTTCCTCTTATGCCATCTCTCCCGTATATCTTCGAATAGCTTCGGATGCAGGCGCAAGAAAATTCAAGAAGTGCTGCAGGGGCGTATCGTTAGCAACGAAGGAGTTTACGCTTGGAATGTTTTGATGTTTTGCACAAAGATAGGTAAAGCGAATAATCCCAAAGGCCCAAGGTTTGCCCGTATTCCAAGGGTCCCTATTAAATTTCACCAGTTTGAAAATTTTTCAAAACACCGCCAAAACTGTCCTTTCAATACTCTATAATGACCTATCGTTTCACTTCTGGCCCAACGCCTAACCTCCCACACCACGAGATGCTGCCATGTGTACGACCACGATTCACTGCCTCCTTCCCCTACCCTGTCTTTTCCACTTCAAGTCATCACGTGACATGCCGCCTCTTGAGCCCCGCACCCCGCCACCTCACCCTTCGCGGTCGGCCCTCCTCATGGTCGGTCCCTCCACTCGGCTACCCTTTGCTGTCGGCCCTCCTCATCATCGGTCCCTCCACTCGGTCACCCTTCGCGGTCAGCCCTCCTCACGGTCGGTCCCTCCACTCGGCCACTTCTGGTCAGTCGTTCCTTTCCCTCGACCTTCCACCCCCATCTTCCTCATTATTCCCTTCGTTGGACTAAAGCTGCACTTGGGAATGGGGGACTACTGACGTAGGTAGGCCCATAAAGACCATAACCTACTATGAACAACCCAAGCCTACCACTTAGGGCCCAATACATAACCCAACTGATAAGGCCTAGCACCATCTGGAAGTCAACATGGCATGAAGGACCAATGATATTCAAACACATGGCAGGTAAAGGGCAAGCCACATCAGCAGACAAAGATCTACAAAGTTATTGTCACTGTATATCGCCATTAATGCAGGCCCTCACTGCATTTAGTACGACAACACCTCTCTGTCGGGACAGCACGCCCTCACCCTGAATAAGGTAAGCTACAGCATAGACTTTTGGCCAAGGTGACAGGTCGGAA